>BRYE01000022.1:3157500-3167500 GCA_030159115.1 Actinidia arguta var. hypoleuca
GCAACAAACGCTTCATAAGTACAGTTTTTCCGATATTGGATAGTGCAAGCTTCAACCTAGGCAGGAGATATTACCGTGCAACATCTATTCCACCAGCCGAAGTCAAATTATGGAGATATTGCTGTTCCCAATCGATCATATCCCTTATCTCGAGGTAACTATCCACAAGGACTCCCCAACAGAGCTTGGTCATCCCTCAAGAGGACTGAATGGTTTTCCTGATGGAGCTCGGCTGACTTCCTATCTTGAACAATTTTGTATTCTAAACAATTCTAGTTTTGAACAATTATGTATTTACATAACTCTAAAATTGAATAATTATATACTTGAATAATTTTTTATAATAAATGAATTTTCCTTTCGGACTTCATTTTCTATTTTATTTTTTATTTAAAAGTCTTCACTTCTGTACGTTGCCCAAGAATTCTTAGGCTAGATTTACAAGGCAAAGCTCGGAGCTCGCAAAGAGCTTAGCTAAACTTTTCCTTAAAATTTTTTTTGCCAAGTATACTTAGAAAAACCTTGTGGAACAGAACTCGGAACTCGTATAAAATTCGGCTAACTCTTTCCTAAAAAATTATTTTTAGAAAGTGTATTGGGGTAAGATTCACAATAAAGAGCTCGAAACTTGCAAAGAGTTTGGCTAGTTCTTCCTTGAAATTTTTGCTAAATATACTTAGAAAAATCTCGTGGGACAGAGCTTGGAAATCGCATAGAGTTCGGCTAACTCTTTCTTAAAAAATTAATTTTGAAAAGTATACTTGGGCAAGATTCACAGGCCAGAGCTCGAAACTTGTGTAGAGTTTGGCTAGTTCTTCCTTGAACTTTTTGCTAAATATACTTAGAAAAATCTCGTGAGACAGAGCTCGGAACTCGCATAGAGTTC
Source organism: Actinidia arguta var. hypoleuca (assembly GCA_030159115.1). Classification (NCBI taxonomy): domain Eukaryota; kingdom Viridiplantae; phylum Streptophyta; class Magnoliopsida; order Ericales; family Actinidiaceae; genus Actinidia; species Actinidia arguta. The sequence continues at coordinate 3,158,387 of BRYE01000022.1, forward strand.
GACTAACTCTTACCTAAAATTTCTGTCAAGTACACTTTGGGTAATATTCATAGGATAAAGTTCGGAACTCGCGTAGAGCTCAGCTAGCTCTTCCTTAAAATTCTTGCTAGGTATACTTAGGCACACCTCGAGCAATAGAGCTCGGAACTCGCATAAAGTTCGACTAGTTCTTCCCTAATGCTGCAACTGCTCGACCAAGTTGTAAGGGAGGGTTCTTTTTTGTACTTTGCATAGCTCATTCAAACAAGTTAGGTCATGCCTTAGAAAGAATCTGCTTTATTTTTTGGCATGCTCATAGCGCATAGTGTTTTTCTTTGACCTTGCCTGAGCAGTTCTATAGTCTTACCCACGTTTTTTAAGACAACTTATGCTCATACTTAAGCAAGTGGGGAGTTTTCTTCCAGCATAGATCGGTTTTGAAAAAGGCTACATTAAAATTTTTGAACAAGTGGCCTTTTGTAGAATTAAAAAAATGTTTAATTTTGATGATAATGAAAAACATAATCTTTAAGTAAAAGATTTTTACAAGTGTTTGATATAAATACAAGCTCGATTAGGGAAATTATATTTTGCTGGTAGTATTTTCTCAGGTTGTTGGAGTTCTAAGGTCTCGGAGCTTGTCTGCCCTTGAGGTCTTTAAGGTAGTAAGCGCCCTTGCCAACGAGCTTAACTATCTTGTAAAGTCTTTCCCAATTTGGATCGAGCTTTTCGTCTGCCGAGTTCTTGGTGTTTTCAAAAACTTTCCTCAGAACGAGATTCTCAACAAAAAATTGTATGTGTCGGACCTTCTAGTTGTACATCTTGGCTAACTATTTCTGGTAATCTGTCATTTGTATCAGTGCATTTTGTCTTCGTTCATCGACGAGATCGAGGTCCTGAGCTAAGACTTTCTCATTGTGACTAACATCGTATGCCTCAGTCCGTATTGTGGGCAAACCGACCTCCAACGGGATTACGGCTTCGAATCCAAAAGCCAGAGCGTAAGGCGTTTCATTTGTTGCTTTGTGCGGTGTCGTTCGGTAGGCCCACAAAATATTTGGCAGTTTCTCGACCCATTTTTTGGCTTTTTCAAGCCTCTTCTTGATCCCATTCATAAATTGTCTTGTTTGTTGCCCCGATTTGCCCGTTGCACTGGGGGTAGCTCGGTGTTGAATTGTACAACTCGATCTTTAATTGCCCCAACAAGTCTTTAACTTTTTTTCCTATGAACTGAGTTCCATTGTTTGATACAAATGCTCTAGGGATGCTGAATCTGGACATAATATTTTTACGAATGAATCTGATCGCGTCCGTCTCCCTGATCTAGGCTAGTGATTCGGCCTCCACTCATTTTGTGAAGTAGTCAATTGTCGCCAACAAAAATCTCTTGTTACCCGGTGCTCGGGGCAAGACCCCCACGGTGTCCCTTCCTTATTGAGTGAAAGGCCATGGACTAGTGAGCGGGGTTAACTCTCTTACTGGTTGATGAATTAGGGGGAGAAAAGCTGGCATTTGGTACACTTGCAAATATATACTTAGGCGTCTTTTTGCATGTATGGCCACCAGTATCCCTGAGTCAAGGCTCAATAAGCCAATGATTTTCCCCCTGAGTGTAGTCTGCAAATGCCTTCGTGAATTTCAAAAAGTACATCTTCAACTAGGCTCGAGTGGACGCACAGTAGGTAGGGTCCTAGATACGATCTTTTGTACAAGTCCCCAGTGGGGGTGATCCAAAATTGTGCTACCTTTACGGAGTTTGCGCGACTCTTTTTTATCTTCTGACAGCTTGTCATGTCGTATAAAATTCACAATCGGATCCATCCAACTTGGCCCCAGCTCAGTGTTGACTAAGATGGATTCCTGATACATTTTGTGACTGGGGTCCGAGAGCAAATCGACCACAATGGTGCAACCCATTTCTCCTTCAAAAATTGATGCCAAGCCTGTCAGTGCGTCTACATGTGAATTTAAGTCCCTCCCTACTTGTTTGATTTTTACGAGGTTATTTGTCACAGCTACATATTTAGTCATCTTGTCCCCTCGAGCTTCAAATTTTCTTGTGACTTGATTGACCATCAATTTTGAGTCATTGAATATATGAGCTCGAGGACCTTTAGTCTATTGGCAGACCGGAGTCCCGCAATGAAAGCTTCATATTTAGTTTCGTTGTTTGTTCTAGGGAAGTTCAGCTTGAGGCAGTGTTCAAAATTTGCCCCTTCTGGACTTTTTAAAACTACTCCTGCCCCATCTCCCAAGTTGTTTCTTGTTCCATCAACAAAGACCTTCCACGCCAAGTTGGGATCGATCTGAGGTGGTTCTACAATAACCTCTGGAACCTCAGACGTCTCGCTAGTGACAGTTGTTTCTTCACTTCGGAGTGGTTCTCTAATAACCTCGTGACCCTCGGGTACTGCAGCGGATCTTGCCTCTAAACTCTCCTCTTCTTTTTGTGCAGACATAAGGCTGCCTTGCTTTGGTCTCACAGGTCGGGGTGAGAACTCACCCACAAAATCGGCTAGGACTTGTCCTTTTATTGCTGCCCTTGGAAAAAGTTTTATGTCTAATTGTCTGAGCTCAATGACCCATTTAGAGAGTTAGTCGGATAGGTCTGCTTTTGATAAAATGTTTTTAAGAAAAAACTCTATATATATACAGCAATGGGGTGTGCTTGAAAGTAATGCATGAGTTTCTGCGAAGTTAAAACTAGGGCCAGAGCGAGCTTCTCTAATGGCAGATACCTTGTCTGGAAATCCGTAAACGTCATACTAACAAAGTAGATCAGGAATTGTTCTCCATCTACCTCTCTTAAAAGTACCGAGCTAATGGCATGTTGAGAGACAGCGAGGTAGACGTAGAGCAACTCTCCCTCATCTAAAATGGAAAGAAGCGACAGTTCGATTAAATATTTCTTCAACTATTAGAGTGCGAGCTCGCATTCTTTATTCCATAAAAAAATTTTATTTTTGTGAATAAGTTGGAAAAACGAACGGCATTTATCGGAGAACTTACTAATGAATCGGTGAAGCATTGCTGCCATTTTGGTCAATTTTTGTACTTCCTTAACAGTTCTAGGGCTAACGAGGCTGCTGATTGCTACGATTTATTCCAGATTTGCCTCGATCCCTCATCTTATCACCAAATGCCCTAAGAAATTTCTCAAGGTCACCCTGAAAGTGCATTTCATTGCGTTCAATCTCAGCTTGTGTTTTCTTAGTATCGCGAACACTTTGGCTAGATCCCTGAGTTGGTCTGGTTCTCTTTTGCTCTTGACTATCATATCATCGATGTACGCGTCCATGTTTTTACCCATGATTGGCTCAAACATCTTTGTGATCATCCTCTGATATATAGTTCCAGAGTTTTTTAATCTGAAGGGTCTAACTTTGTAGCAGAACACACCTCAGGGGTGATGAATACGGTTTTCTCTTGGTCAGGTTCGTGCATGGCTATTTGGTGGTAGCATCGGTATGCGTTCAAGAATCTCATCCTGGTGTGACCCGAAGTAGAATCCACCAGTTGATCAATCTTTGGTAAAAGAAAGCAATCTTTTGGACAGGCCCGATTGAGGCTTATGAAGTCGACGCATACTCTCCACTTGCCATTCTTTTTCTTTACCACAATCGTGTTTGACAACCAGCTCGGGTAAAAAACTTCTGTTATTGCATCTGCCTCTTTTAATTTTGTCACTTCTTCAATTACAGCATCCACATACTCGATTGTGGATCTTCTTCCTCACTATTTCACCGATCAGGACTTGGGGAGGACGTTCAATTCATGTTTGATGAAGTTAGGGTCTATCCTGAGCATCTCGTAAGGTGTCCATGTGAAGACCTCGATACTTGTTGTAAGGAGCTGGATGAGCTCAGTTCTCTCTCGTTCTTCCAAGTTTGCACTAGTGAGAAAAAAATGATCCAAGTTTGGCTCATCCAATTCATAGCGTATCAAATCTTCCACGACCTTAGCCTCGGGATCCCTTACGCCGTCCTTTTGGACCTCACACTCTTCCTCAATCAATTGCACCTCTTTCATGGCCGCTTTAGTGGAGATCGTAGCAAGGTAGCATTGTTTGGCTACCACTTGATCTCCATAAAGGGTCTCCTCACCTCGGTGGGTGACTAACTTAATGACTTAGTGCAACGTGGAAGCTACTCCATACATCCTGTGCAACGAATCTTAGCCAATGATTGAATTATATGGGGAGGGAATGTCTATGACAACAAACTCTGTCACCAACTCTTGGGAACTAACTCGGGTTTTGAGAGTTATAGTTCCTAAAGGTCAATGAGACTCAGCGTTAAAATCGACTAGGCGAGCTCAGGCGGGTTTTAGATCTGATTTTGACAGTTTAAGTTGTTTAAAAAGGTTATAATACATCATCTCAACAGAACTTCATGTGCCCACCAGGATCCTATTCACATCGTAATTGTTGATTCTGAGTTGAACGACCAAGGGGTCAGCATGAGGGTGTTAGACCCTTTCCAAATTGGCTTTGGTAAACGTAATGTTTCATGGTTTAGACATTGTTTGCCTCAGCTTCTTAGCCGTTGATTGGACCGAGAGAACCTTGTTCATTTGTCTGATCATGCGAATCTCCCTCCAGATCTTATTCTCAAGATTAAGTATTCCTCTTGGATGTCGTCTGTTTATTTGTTACTCTGGTCAAACCTAGTATCTAGTTTGTCCTCAGCATCCTTTACTCTAGTCCTGTAAGGTTCCCAAACTTTTCTTTTCTATATATGACGAAATTAAGACATGCGTGTGATGTCATGTGTGTGTGTATATATATATATGTGTGTGTGTGTGTGTGTGTGTGTGTGTGTGTGAGTTTACCCATATTAGAAAATAAAGTTCGGTTTTGATTTGAACTTGAAAGTGGATGTGTAAGAGAGTGGGACAATGGATTAGACCCAAGATTGGTTTTAGTTTGGGTTTGTTACTTGGGTTAAACAAAGCCCAAGGCCCAAGGAGGACATTTAGGTCATTTTCTCTTTTGACCTAAACTCATTAATGCCATATTAATTTGGCATTTACTCCATCTTCTTCTTCTCTCTCTCTCTACTCTCTCCCTCTAGGGTTTCACATTCAAAGCTAGATTTGTATTTTATTGGAGTGAGGTTTGAGTGATAGTCTTTTGGAAAGATTATCTACTCAATAGGGGCTTCGTTTTGAACCAAGGAAGTTTGGAATTGGAGCTAGTGAAGCTTGGGGTTTCATCTCACCATTCTTCATCCTTTTGGAGCTTGCATTGCTTGGATTTGAGGTAAAGGGGGGTTCTTTGTTAGGATTTACTTTGGATTTGTGTTAATGGCTTATATAAAGTCCATTAAGACATTATTTTGGGTATTGAACCCTAAATAGAAGATTTGAGTTTAAGAAAAATTTTGGAGTTTTGAGATCTGAAAATCGTCTATTTTATATTATGTCTACCGGTAGTTCTATTATTTCTACCGGTAGTTCTCTTTGTTTCCTGAAAATTGACTCGAAGGCCCGACCTACCGATAGTAACATTTCCACTATTAGTAGTGATTTTTGGTATTTCGCCACTGGATGGTTGTCTACTGGTAGTATTTTTTTTACTACCGGTAGTGAATTATTATATTTTTCCACTGAATTATCCTGTCTACCGGTAGTACTTTTTTCATTATCGATAGTGGCTCTACCAGTAGTACTTTTTTTACTACTAGTAGTGATTATTTGTATTTCGTCTCTGGATTGCCCTGTCTACTGATAGTGTCCAGACTCCTACCGGTGGTCACCTGCAGTAATAGTTTATGAAAACCTTTTTAAGTAAACATATTTAAATTATTTCAAAATAATTTACGTTGAACATAATGATATCTTATATATTATGTTATTGCATTTAAATTTTGATAAATGTAACATGAATGTATGATTGAACTTGTGAAAAATATAAAATTTATGCATGTGTGAAAGTTTGAAAATAATTTTGGGAATGACATGCTAGAATATACCAAATTTGGTACGTTGTGTACCCAGAATAAGATGGCTTAGATTAAGCCCTAAGTGAAAGTCCTAGATGACAACCGTATGAATTGAGGGAATGTCAAAGTCCACGGTGAAAATCTGGGAAGTTGACAATACGGAAGGAGCGTCAAAGCCCACGGTGAAAGTGTAGGAAGTTGACAAAATGTTAGGAATGTCAACCTTCGGTGAAAGTCCGAGAAGTTGGTCAGATGTTATCTCATATGCTTAGTGTATAATGAGGTTAGTTAGGTATTAGCCTATGTGTGTCATTCGAAATAATTGGATTAACGCTTTTGAGAAAGCCAAAAAAATTAAAAACGTTGGTTATTGCTTTTTAAGAAAAGTTGTTGATTTGAGAACTTGTTAAATTGAGAATTCACGAATTGAAATGAAAAGTATATTTTGATATAAATAAAAATATATTTTATTTGCATCATGTTTTCATTGTATAGTTATGTGTCATGGTTTTGGTTTTGAGATATCAAGTCCATTGTTAAATATTTAAAGGTAACTCACCTTTACTATAAAATAAATTTCAAATATCGAGAGTTATCTTGAGTCTTGAGGCATAGGGATGCCGTATTTTGTTTTATTTTGAGAAGATGCATAACTATGTATTTTTGAAAGACTAATTATTCTTTCGGCCAGTTTGGGCATTGTCCATGGGATATCACTTTTGTTTTGTATTTGATAGCTCATGGAGAGCATCCTTTTGTTTTATATTTTCTTTGTATGACGTGTTTGCTTACGTGGCCAGGTCTTGTGTTGACTAGGGCATGACAGGTCCTTTCTTGATCCACGAACTCTTTCAAATGTCCTTCTCGGACTAGCTAGGCTAGAAAAGTCTTCAGAGCTCGGCAATTCTCAGTTATGTGTCATTTCTCCTCATGATAGGAACACATCCACCATTTGTTGTGCCTTTTGGGGTCCCCTCCCAAGGGGTTGGGCCTATTGAAATACAGTTTATCTCGGATCTGGTCAAGGAGCTTGTAGATCGGTTCTTTGAAAACCACGTTGACCCCCTGCCTTGCTCAGCTCTCATGGTCAACCGAGCTTTTCTTTTGCCTTTTGGATTGCCTTTCTCCTCGGGGAGTCATACTCACATTTCGTTCTACTTTGTGAACGTCGTCCTCCAACCGAGCAAACATTTCAACCCGGGACATGAGATCCCGGACATTGGCTAGATGGCTGAGAGTCAAGTCTTCCCAAAGCCTTTCCCTAGGAATTAGTCTGAGCTTGTAACTCGCTAATGCTAACTCCCCTGAACATTCTTTGACCTCGTTATAGGTTTCCCAATAACACATGTTGTAGTTGCAGGGCAATTCGTTCCTGCTCTTCTTAAGCGTCAAGAGAGAGCCAACGCCCTTTGGCGCTTTTGTGTTTATAACGAATCGAGCTACGAATGACTCGGCAAGCTAGTGAAAGCTCTCTATTGATCCCACAGGCAGTCGATTGAACCATTTCAACCCAAGTCCTCCTAGACTCGATGGGAACACTCAGCACGTTAGTGCATCTAACTGATTCCAAAAAGCCATACATGGCTAACGTGGAATCTTAGGTCCAAATTCCCATCAGACAATGTAAACCTTGGCGGAGCAAATTTTCTGGAAGGTCCATTCCCTCAATATCTTGAGAGAATGGTGTCTGATATCTTGGGACTAGATCTTTCAACACTAATATAGCCGCACAGGCTATCGATCTGGATGAGAAGATGGTTTTGACTGGTGCCGCAGTTGTTCGGTTGTTGAGTTTGGCTCGCAGATCACCCTCTCTATTTAGCTTGGCATTGAGCATTGAGCATTTCGCGAAGGTCCACACTAGGGTGGTTTCGGCGTGGCGACACTCTTCGCTTGCTTGATGCCACAAATTTTCTATCGCCCTAACTCTATAGGTCGATGTATGACTCGCGTTGCTTTTCCCTACGAGCTCTCCGAGGTGGATCTTTCGAGCCTCCAAACCTTCCTTCAAGGGTTCTCCTTCGGCTGTTCACGTCGGCTTCATCAATCTGTTATCAACCAAAATTTGTACCATTTTTAGCCAACTAGGTTTGCAAGCTTTTGATGACTATGTCCTTGCTATCTTCTCCCTCGGGAGCAACCGACCTGGTTTCTGTCTAGATTCAACCTTGTCCTTCCTTTAGGCATCAACCAGTAGTTTAGCCCCTATGTTCCCAGGGGTTCTAGGATCATGAGGGTGCTCCATATGGGTTTCTTGACTGCCTGGATGGTTGTTGCTTTGTGATGCCATCAGAGTTGACCTTGCAAATGTCTATAATCAATTTTCCATAGATGACGCTAATTGTGTGGTGTGAGTTTACAAAAATGAGAGAAAAGAAATCAAGGAAAGAAACCTATAGTGGTCCTACGACGAAGTAGGTGGTTGCAGTTGTTTACCAGTCGGCTAAAGCCCAACTGCTACACAAAAACGGTCGTCGAAGCTGTTTCGGGAAACGGCTTTCCAACGATCAAGGTAGATGACCGAAAAATATGTGTGTAGAGAGAAAGAGAGAGTGTATGTGTCCCAGTAGAATTCGCTTACCTTTGAATGAAAGAAAGGTTGAAGTTATATGGCACAACTCGGCACGTGCCTTGACGAGCTAGTTGTCTTGTCACTAGACAGACTGCAACTCGGCGCGTTCCTATATGCGTCAACCGATGTGTCAATGAGTAGGCGACTAACCCATTCACGCTTGTAGGGCCTAGTTGGTAGCTTGTCATTATTCAGTCGTGTCTCGTCCTGGGCATGGGGCATGTCAGAAGAAACTTCGCTGCGCAAATTACCTTATGTCCCTGACATCCTTCGGGATTACCTCCGGCCGTTGCCCCTCATCCAAGCTCCGACGTGGATGCTCTATCGAGTTTGCTAAGTAGCGACAGCTCAGGATTAATGGTAGCCTTGGCTCGGACAGTGCATGTCTTCGGTAATGTTTGCACCGATCTCCAGCGCATAGAACCGCCGAACTTACATCATATAGGTAGCTCGGCAGAAGCCCCTACCCTAGCCAGGTCAGATTTTATCATTGTATATTTTGCCTCACAGATAATATAGGGAGTGTTGAAACAACCCAACTTCCAAACAAACAATAGAAAACTTGCAACCTTACAAATCCAAACAAGCATTAGAAAAATGAAGGATCCACCCTTAACCTAA
>BRYE01000022.1:3187500-3190000 GCA_030159115.1 Actinidia arguta var. hypoleuca
ACAGGAGGTTGACTATACCATGCATTGTCAAAGAAAGAGTTGCACTCTCTTGAGATTGAGGGAAATGAGGATAGAGAGTGTTAGGTAGGGGAGAGGAAAGAAAAGAAAGGAAAGTTAGTATCTTTTCCTTCTGTTTAAAAAGAGAAGGATGGGAATCTTTCATTCATCCTATTTAGTTTAATAATAATTAAAGAATGGAAGAAGAATAGGTAGTGAATTTTTACTATTTTATTATTTTTATTCTTTTTATTTTAAAAATAATTATTTTTTAAAAATTTTATAATTGTAATTTAAAAATTAAGAATGCTTACTCGTTTCCTTCTCATACGTTTCCTTTCAATTTTGAAGGGGAATGAAAGGGAAATAATTATGTTTAAAATAGTTGTACATATTTTTTATTGATAACAATTGTACATAAAATAAAACTAAATTTATAATTGTAAACCATAAAAAAGAAATAAGATACAAACAAAATTATGAGCCGAGTCCTACAAATGCAATCTCCTTAAAAAAGATTCGTAGTTTGTCGAGGATATTGTAGACTTTGTCGGTATCTTTCTTCCAGGATAAAACTATTAGATCACATACGTCGGAATAACTGAACTTACGTCTCTCTCTCTCTCAAAAATTGAAAAACTAAAATTATCAAAATTGTATAAAATCTACGTACTCTAAATAAAAATCCTGACTCTCTTTTGTAGAAAAAGTAAGGTTAAAGTCATTTCCTTATTAAACTATGAAAAGGAAGAAACAGTTTTTTAGTTGAACTATGATGGGAAGAGTTAATCTTCAAAATGAGTTTTCCTAATTGACCTCTGTAAGAGATCTACTAAAACTCAACTTCATTCATACAAAATTCCAACAATCCCCCCATGAATGAAATTTATTGACAAACTGGCGTGGAATACAAAGCTGACCTGAGAGAGCCACAACGGATAATTCTTACATAGGATATGTAGCATTTGGCCTTGAACCTCTCTTGTGAGAACCTATAGAATTTACTGGCAGACCAGTGGATGAACCTATCTTGAGCTATGCTACTGTTGGTGTAAATTAAGATAATAAATGTCACACAAGAACTTCTCTTAACGCAGTTCAGTTCTCACTATTGTGTCTATTTTGGCCATGGAACACTCTTCCTGTTTCTACAAGTATTTTCTTGAGAATTTTATCTTCCCAAATTCTTAAAGAAACAGCATCACTTCATACTCACATAGGTGACTTCTTATCATGAGTATATCACTATATCTAGTCTGACTCACTAGTGCAAATAGTCATTAAAAGCCAATGTTTAACCTTATCCACAATCACTATGCATTATAAGAATGGGTAGGAGTTATTTAACTCCACAATGATTGTCTTAAATATACACAAGTAGTTTGTCACATTGAACTTAGATCTCAGGATCTCTAGTCAACTAGGTTAGGTTTTTCTTCATGATATATTTCTCTTTCATAAGCTTTAAATACATTTCTTTCGATACTTGAGCAACTAAATCTCGGGTTAACCATTTGGTAACCGGATTCGTGATATTGTCCTTTGACCTCATGTAGTCAATAGCAACTTCCCACTTAAGAATAGTTGTCTAATGATATTATATTTACAACGAATATGACTTGACTTACAATTATACATATTATTTGAAGTTAACGTTCTAACTCTCTTGCTACGTCGCAATTCTATTTTAGATTCATCTTCTTGGTCTCGACTATTATCATTAGCAGAATGCAAAGTCCGTTTCACTAAAATAGACTCTCTAATGGATCTATACGAAAATATGTGTTCTAAGAACGACGCATTCCTAGACTCTATGTAGATATTTTTTTGAATATTTGGTATAGCAAATTCATATACAAGAAATCGATATGCACTGTTGTTGTGCGCATAACCAATGAACACACAATCAATGATTTTTTCCTTCTTAGGAAGAGGTAAAGCCACCATCGCAAGACAATCCCATGTCCATAAGTAGTTAAAGGTAGGTCTCCTACCCTTAAACAACTCATACAATTTTTTGTCAAATTTCTTGTGAGGCACTATATTCAGGATATAGTTAGCGATGACAATCGCTTCACCCCCACATGTTCAAAGGCAGCCCAAAACTTATCAATATAACATTCATCATATCCTTGAAGGTATAATTTTTTCATTCAGTAGTTTCATTCTGCTAAGGAGAATAAGGTGCAGTGGTTTGACAAATAATCCCATGTTCTCCACAGTATCCATTAAATGATGATTCATATTTACCATTTTGGTCATTTCTCACAACCTTAATCTTCTTGCTAAATTAATTTTCAACTTCATTCTTATAAAGAATGAATTTGTCCAAAGTTTCATCCTTACTTTTTAGCAAGTACACATAACAGTATTTCGTACAATCATCTATAAAAGTAATAAAATACTTATTGCCATTAGGTGTTTGAACATACTTCAAATCACACATCAGTGTGAAATAAAACCAATGGTTCAATACTTCTTTCACCGAATGAAACGAAGACCT
>BRYE01000022.1:3195000-3197500 GCA_030159115.1 Actinidia arguta var. hypoleuca
TTAAGGCATGTGAATTGTCGTTTACTTTTCTTTTGTTTAGAAAATATATTAATGTATTTTAAAAAATTATAATATTCTTTTGGCCCAGTGTGAGCATTGTTCATGGATTATCATCCAAATCTTGTATTTGATAGCTCATGGAGAGCATGGTCTCACGGAAGGAATTGGTTGTACTCTAATGTTATGATGATATGTAGTCATAAGTTATTATATTTCGTTGATTTTTCTTGATATGATGTGTATGCTTACGTGGCCGAATCACGTATTATCCGGAATGTGACAAACGTGCCTTCCACTGGCTGATCACTTTAGTTGACCACATAATCGACCTAGTCAAGCCATTCATTGGCAGACTAATAATGCCGAGCACATAATGTATTCTTCCGAGCAGATCAGACAAAAATCGAGCAGTGTCATGGCATAAACCGAGTAAACCACTTCAAATACACGAACATTCCAATGTTGAACAAAGGTCAGCCGTGCACGACTGCTTAAGGTTGTAGTCTCTCAACCCAACAAAAACGATTAAGATCAAGCCGCGCACGGCGAACCACCAATGGTTAAAATAGTAATTGTCCTAAATTATGGGATTAATCTGTAATTATTAAAAGTCTTGGGATAAAATATAAAGTAGTAATTACTGAAACTTTTTGAGTTAAAATTGTAATTCTCAAATTTGGGTTAACAACTGCAATTTTTATAATTTGGATTAAAACTGTAACTTCAGAATTGGGTTAAAATTATAATTTTTAGAATCTAACTTAAAACTGTAATTTTCAGAATATGAGTTAAATTGTAATTCTAGAAAAAGTGGCTCAAAATTATAAGTTCCCAAAATTTAAACCAACCAAACATAGACTTGACAAAACCAACCGTGTCACAAACCGACTTCTGCACAATCTGTGATCCTATGGATGAGCCATCGAATTTGAAGTACCAAAGTAAAGTGGCCAATTCAGCATAAAAATCACCTCTGTTTGCTGAATTGTCACCTTTGATCTAAACTATCACTGACTTTTGCACAATTCTTCTCTCTCTCTATATAGTTAAGTGTATCTATATGTAGAGAGAGATAAGAAAACGAGCAGTGCAACGAATGATGAGATTGTGAGTTCTATTTTATTTATTTATTTATTTCAAACTGAAACCAGTTTTTTGTAACAGAAAATCTGAAACCATAAAACCAGTACTTTTTTATATAAAGATTCTGAAAAATACTAAATTACAGAATAGTTTTAAAACCAATCCATGGTATCATTATTGTAATTCAAACATTAGTACCCCGAATATAAATTATTTTCTGGAATTCAATTATCGATCACGAGATCAAAATCTTTCTTAAGTTTGTTAGAAAAAAATTACGACAAGCATAAGATTTTAAAGAACAATTTTCATTGATAACAATTGTATATAAAATAAAACTAAATTTATAATTACAAATCAGAAAACAAGAATGAGATACAAGTAGAATTATGAGTCTAGTCATGTAAACGTAGTCTACTTAAAAAAGATTCGCTGCCTTCCGAGAGTGTTATAGATTTTGCCGGCATCTTTCTGCTAGGATAAAACGTCTAGACCGCGTACGTCGTAACACCATGGAGGTAAGCCTTGACAAGCTGAACCGTTTCTCTCTCTAAAAAATTGGGAAACCAAAATTATCAAAACTGTGTAAAATCTACGTACTCTACACAAAAATTCTGACTCTTTTTTGTAGAGGAAATAAAGTTAAGAGTTATTTCCTTATTAAACTATTAAAATGAATAATCATTTTTTCTAGTTAAATTATGATGGAAGGAGTTCATCTTCAAAAAAAAATTTTTGAATTGATTTTTATAAGTGAGAAATCTATCAATGTTCAACTTTATTCGTACCAAAATTTCAATAATAATTTTTTTCCTCCTCCTTCCCCTTCCCTTCCCTTCCCTTCCATTCCAAACTCTTCAATCCAAACATAAAATAGCTATTACGTTTTGTTCGAACTCCTCCAGTCAAATAGTGCTTTAAAATTAGATATTTGTACGTGGTTGGTGAAAGGTAGATGCGTTGACCAATTTTCTCACAAGGTTCTAGCGATTTGTGTTAATCTTAAGAATAAATGAAAGACAACTATTTTTTTTGATAATAATAATAATAAAAAAGACACTGTATATATTTATCCAGCTAATCGTTAATATGGATTGTTTCGTTCAGTTTTTAATAGAATTTGAACTCAGAGTTCTAGTTAATGACGGACTTTAAAATTTATGGTGTATAATTGAATGTTTTAAAATTCAGGTGTTCACGATATATTTGGTCAAAAGTTTAGATTTTTTAAATATTTTCCTTATAAACTATTATAAAGACCTTGTCCTATGGTTTTTTAAATAAGTGGCTAACCTTCCTTATTGTAGTTATTGGCAAAATTTCATCAACAACACGAGGGGTTATATAAGCTTACCTCTGCAATTGAGTGAGCGACACATCAATTTTTATAAAAAATGTAAGGCAAGTATGGTTTTGA
>BRYE01000022.1:3282500-3285000 GCA_030159115.1 Actinidia arguta var. hypoleuca
CTCTTCTTCTCAATATATATTTTGTAAGTTTTGCCCTTTCAAAATTAAAATTTTACATTCGTTTCTAGCCACAAGCCAAAACTTCCTTATCAATTTCTTACCATGACGTTGCCAAATTTGGACTATGACCAGCTGGTTGGTAATTTATTGGAGAGAAATTTGTAAAGGGTTTAGCTAAAACGCTGAAAAACTTTTATCTTCCCAAGGAAGATCCTCTCACTGCCATTTATTTATCTGAAAAAAGAATAATGTTTGTATTTTTTTTTTTCCATTGTTAACTAAGTTGAATGACAAAAATAAAATATAGAATGCCAAAATTGAAAGTGTTTTTATGGGCTGCAATAATTTGACCCAATAAATATATTTAGCTTCCTTTATTTGACTTGCGCAAGTTTTGACCTGTGAGTGGGACCTATTGAGGTTGGTGTTGAATGGAGGATGGCATCAAGTCCGAAAGTGTGTACTGTGAAGTATAAATTCTTAATCTAAAAGTGGGGTTAGTAGATTGACCACATAGGTTAGCCAAAGAGTTTGATTCTTTACCAACCAATAATAATTAAATATTACCACTTGAATTATTTATTTCTTCAACCAATATTTTTATTAACATCATAATTGCTATTGGCATAGCCTAGCCACCTAGCACTTGCCTAAAGTTTTCAATGAAAACTGTCTAGACGAGACCCATTTAAATCACTTATAATTGAGTACTTGTTCAAGTGTTGCTCAATTATCTGGTGCCATTGTCAAATTTAAGCTGAGCGATCGCATGAATTAGTATTATTATTCTGACCTAATCAGTTTGTTTGGAATGAAAACTTGTGAACTTCTAATTTTTTTATTAAGATTATTTGAAACATTAATGACATAACATAAGAAAAACCAAATTAAGTTATTTTTTAAAATCTAACGAGGCTCGAATCCATGTATATAAGCACCGTATAATACATATATACATAATAAATTACTATATAAACTTATTAAATAATTCAAAAATATCTGAACAACCTCCTGGTCAGTAGAAACTATTGTTTTCATAATGATTGACAAATTTGTTGGAAGATTTTTCCATAATTGAATTAATTTATTGTCAAGTTCAATTAATTTGGCCGATGATTGTAAGTATCTTCTCACTGATGGAAAAACAAACTATAAATAAGTTCTTTAAAACAAAATTTTAGTTTGTTAGTTTTTCAAACTCTCTCTCTCTCTCTCTCTCTCTCTCTCTCACACACACACACACACAAGCACCACGCGTGGAGCACATGTAGTTGTTTGCTTATGAACACGTGTAGTTGTATTCACTAGCCGCCCCACAAGTACTTCTTGAACACAGTACACCCAAACAGGCCCTAGGATGATTTAAATTTTATAGTCAAAAGTTTACAACAATATTTCTTTTAAAAAAGTTTAATTATGAATTTTGAATCATATTAGTTTAATTATGAATTTTTGTGACCATTTGTGAAGAGATTTTTTATTATGAATGAATTTATTAGGAATTCTATTGGTATATTTAGTAAATTTTGTGAATCTTTATGTTTTTGTTACGAATACTTATGGATATAATCATAACATTTTTATGAAATTTTGTGACTATGTTATGAATCGAAAAATAAGTTTATGGTAATTTTTGATTAAATTATATTTTAGTCTAGAAGTGATATCCATATTAGGATATGTGTCTTCAAATATTAAATTATATTTTAGTAATAAATAGTTATGATCATTGTTATAAATTAGTGTGACTTCAAATAATGAATTAGTTTACTTTAAAGTATTAATTGCGTGGAACCCACTAATTAAAGTTTGCTCTGATGAACTTTATTAGTTTGATTATGAATTGTTACGGCAATTGATATGAATTAATGTGACTTCAAATAATGAATTAGTCACCTTCAAAGAATTATAAATCCATTGGTTTACATATCTAACTTCAAAAAGAGTCAACAAATATCATGTTTGTGGCCCCACAGAATTTGTAATCTAATCCGACATTCTTATTTCTCAAACAAACATACCCTAATTGTCTTGGAGCCCACCAATTAAAATGAAATCTAACTGCTTTTAAGAATTGTAATAGTTTGGCTATAAATTGTATTAGTTTGATTATGAATTTTTTTTTGCCATTATTATGAGATTTTTTGTTATAAATTTTATTGGTATGTTTAATAAATTCTTATGGATATAAACGTTTTATGACAATTTGTGGCTATGTTAAGAATCAAAAATAATTTTATGAGAATTTGTGATTAAATTATATTTTAATCTATTTGACCTACAAAATAACCGTTTTAACTGATAAAAAGTATGGTAACGTGACATAATCTCAATCATATAATAGGTGCAAGCGATGTGTAATGTAACATTTCTCAAAAGACGAACACCCTCTTTTTCTCTTACTACAACTCAAACCACACGTGCTATAACCTATTACCCTAAAATGTAAACAAAGATTTTGTTTCAATTAACTTTATTTTGAGTTTTTTAGCCGCTTTGA
>BRYE01000022.1:3350000-3352500 GCA_030159115.1 Actinidia arguta var. hypoleuca
TTTAAAATTCCCAAAATACATGATTCACGATTGGTTTTGGTTTTGACTTGGATTTGAATTTGAATTTAATAACAATATCCAACACCTGTCGGATATTGGGCATAAGAACAGAGATAATACTCATCGGGTATTGAGTATAAATACAGAAATAAAAGCAAATTTTAGATATAGGTACGAAGAGAGTCCTCGACCTGTTGTCATCCCTACTTCTGTCAGTTTCCGCTGCCAACATCTTTATTTTCATTTTATTAGATTTTTAGAGACACAAGTTATAGAATATTAGCACTGTAAGATTATAATTTTTAGAGGACATCAATGTGGGGTTGTAAGTCTACACAGGGTTTATTGTTGTAAAATGATTTTGCGTTTCGAAGAATCCATTCCCAACGGATGAAAAATACGATAAAATCCATTTCTAAATGGTCGTTCTGGCCGTGCCCCATCTGGTTCAAGTTAAATTGCGTATCTTCTCTATCTATGTTATTGGTGCAAACAAATATGTTTTCACCAATCAAGATACAAGTTATTTAGACTCTGTTTAGTAATGCTTAAGATCCAAGTTTTTTTAAACTTGCTATCAAACAAATCAAGATTTTTTGACTTTTTTATTTTCTGACTTTTCTTTAGCTAAAAATAAGTAAAAAAACAAAAACTGAAAAGCAAAAAAACTATTTTTTTTTTGGCTTTTTTGCTTATAAGATTAAAAAAAATCAGTTGAAAAGCTAGTACCAAACGGAGCCTTAATATTTCAAACTCTTATTTTTTGATTCTGGATCACGATAATTTTTTGTTTTGATCTTTATTTTATTACCCGTAGTTGGTATTTGCCTAATTTTTCATTTTTTAATATATAGTTTTCATAAAAAAATAAACTAAAAAATGAACCGTATGATTTTGTAAATAATATCATCTCTGTGATTGGTGAAAATGTTCGCTAATTACAAGAAGGATAATTTCTTTCCATAATTGCAATTAAAATGACGAGGTGGTCCAAAATGGGAGTTAATTACGTTTTTATTCCCTAAGCTATTTAAACTTTGCCTTTTCGCCTCTCAACTACCAAAATTGAGTCTAATAGGTCAAAAAATGGATGGCTCATCTTTCTGTTGGACAAAATCTATCAAACTGAATGCACATGAGCTACAAGAGTGAGTTGCCCGTCAATATTCAAGGGCAACGTGGTAATTTCCTTTAATTTCCACATGAATTGCAAGTGGATCGGCTAACAACAAATAGGGGTTTGAAGCATTTTGAACAAATTGAGCTCTTGTCTCACAATGGGTGAGCGTTGTGGTGAAGGGGAGGAAGGATTTCCACAATGAACATTTATTTTTCCATATTTGTTGCTTGTTTGTTTACTGTTTTCCCTTTTCTTGAGTAGTGTGTTCCGTGTCATTAAAATAAGTTTTTACTAACCAAATTTTTGTTTGATGGTTGTGGACTTTCTTTTTGTGCAGTCATATGAAGTATATGGCCTTTTGGGAAAATAACTCTTCGTCCATCTTCTTATTTATTCATAATAGTTCATGTATGATTTGCTTGGACCTATCACTTATTGGCGCATCAAACCATCGGAAAAAATCATAAACGCCATTTGAAGCATAGGTCTTGTAACTTAAGAACCATCTTCGAGGGTTCAAATGAGTCTCAGAGGTGCGTCATACAACAACCTTCCCGTATATGCAATACATTATGCGATCTTTCGATATATTCCCTTTTTCCTAGCTTCCCTCTCTTCCACATCTTCTCTCTTCCAAGACTTTCCCATTCATTTCTCCTCCTCCCTATCTGTTTTTCTGCAAGTCTATGCAACTTGCCATAAGGATATTAAAGAGGTTGAACTAGACTAAAATACCCCAAATTACCATGGTTCTTCGTTCACATATCCACAATTCATAGACTCATTTAATGGATAGACATCCATTTTAAAACTTATTAGACTCGATTTTGGTAATTTTGGGGACAAAATAGACAGATTTGGTAGTTGAAGGACGGAATAGATAAATTCTAAATAGTTTAGGGATAAAAAATATAATTACCCCCCAAAATAGGGTAGACGGTAGACCTAGAATTGCGAGACAGTTGTAGGTTTGTATGGGTTTAGCTTACCCACCCCAACCCAACCCCTAAAAAAATAAAAAATGGGCCCCACCCCTTGTCCCCCAGAAAATGACTGTTATGCCCCCCACTGCTCTCTATCTCTCCATTTTAGTGTAGTTTTTTTATAATTTTTTTTTTAATTATTTTTTTTCTTTTTATCAATTTTTTTCCAATTTTGTTTAATTTTTATTCAGTTTTTTTTATTTTATTTTATTAGTTTTATTTTATTATTTTATTTTATTTTCATCAATTATCTTTTTGTTTTTTTTTCTATTAGTGTGTTTACTTATTAATTGTTAGTATTTTTTTATTTTCATATATATACTTTTTTCATACAAAAAAAATTAATTTTTTTAATAACATCTGTTGGTTATTTATTTAAAAAAATTGATCAAAATTT
>BRYE01000022.1:3357500-3360000 GCA_030159115.1 Actinidia arguta var. hypoleuca
TATTCATTACTTTTATGGAAAATTTCACTAACCTCCTCTAAGATTTTTTAAAAATAAAGATATTTGAAACTAATGGTAAGATTCTTCGTTAGAGCTAATTTTTGTGCAAAAATAATAAGATTGTCATTTGATTCAAGATTTTTAAAAATTTATTCTCAATACACCAATTAAAATAAATAAATATTATATTTTAAAAAAAAATAATAATAACAAAGTTTATTTTGTAAGTACATTTTAGATTAGAAATATTCAAAAAGTAAAATATTTAAAATAAAATTTTTAAAAATAATATTATTAAATACAAAGTTTAATTTTTTAAAGTATATTTTCATTAGGATTACTTAAAAAATAAATTATTTAGATCAATTATTTATAAAAAAAATCACTCATTGATAAAAAATAAAAATAGAGTAGTTTATAAATAAATAATATTTTTAAAAAATAACATTTATTTATTTTAATGATTGTATTAAATAAAAAAATTTAAAAACTCTACATCAACGGGCAAATTTATTATTTTTGCACAAAAGTTAACTCTAGGGGGAATCTTGATATTAATTTTAAAAGTAAAAGAGATTAATGCTATTTTTAAAACTATAGTGGAGGTAGTTGTATTTGTTAGAAACATCATGGGAGGTCAGTGAAATTTATCATTACTTTTAAAATTAAAAGTTCTTTAGAAAAAGTAAACAATTGACCGCTAATTTAAAGATGCTCTTAAAAAAGCTAAAGTTGATTTAAAAAGGAAATGATTTTTATACCATTTTTTGTTCTTATTATGTAAATTTTGAATAAATATCTAAACTAACCCTCTCAAGAAAAGAAGATAGTAAAAATTAAAGGGTATGGGGAGACACAATCTTGATAATTGACAAAAATATTAAGGATATTATTGTAATTTTGTATAGTAAAATAAAAAAAATATAATACATTTAGTTTAGAAGTAAACTGCAAAAATTATCACCCTTCAAGAAACCAAGTCAAAGAATTGATTCAAACACACTCATTATTGTGTCATCCAGCTAGCTACATGACATTTTCAATAAAGTTTTCATTCGAGTTGCTACAATAATTTCGGCAATGTGAATGCTTTTAGAATTCGCTACTGATTTATACACTTTCATTTTATAAAAATTATGATAAAATTCAAGACTGGCATCAATAGTCACATGATTATGTTACGTTTCTATTATAAAAATTAAGGACCAATATAATTTTGAGAATAGACAAATAAATGTGGTACAATTACATGAATACCGATCTCGTCAGTCTTACAAAATAAATGTTTGCAATTATATAATTGGCCCAAAGTGACATGTGCACGATATACAAGAATACAAATATGCAAAGTAGCTTCTTTTTTTTAGAATCTTGGAATGAAAAGTCATTGAAAGTACTTTTAAGGTTGTGTTGGATTTATATAGAAAATTAAAAAAAATAGAAATATTTAAATGTTAACGAATTGAAAGGTTGCAATTATTTTTTGTTTTTTATGTTATTTTTCCTCAATAAATTTCTCAATATATTAATAATCTAAAACCATCCAAATTTTGGGTGTCCAAAAAATCGAAAGAACTATTAAACCGGACCGGACTGGATCAAATTGCACAGGTTGATACAATTTTATAGTCTAAATAGTCCGATTCTAGTTCTTAGAAGAAAAAAGTGGTCTATACAGTTTGATGTATGCAAAATGAACAGTTTTCAAAATCAGTTTTGCAGTATAGTTTTTAGAAATTTTGTTTTGTTAATAGTTTTTGAAGGTTATTTTGTAGGAATTTCTCAAAAAAAATATAATTTTGAGAAAATATTAAAAAGATGTTTGCAAATTGTCAAAAAATATATTTTCGATAAAAATGAATGGTACATAAAACCAGTAAATATTTTTATTTTTCAAAAATAATGTCTAAAAAAGTAATTTAAACAAATAGTTTTAAAACTGAATCAAACAAATTTTTATATTCTCAAAATTTAAGAACTCCGTGAGGATTAGGTCGATAGCAAGTTGGCCCCCTTCCATCACCGTCGCCATCAGCAAAACTGTCGATTAGAATCTCACCACAAACACGTAATGCCAAAAACGTTCCTATTTGGAAAGTGCTACCTTCTAGTTGGCCTCGTCTATAACTTGCTACGCCATTTGTTTCCTAAGTCAGTCATCTAAATTAACATTCCAATTAAAATAAAATAATAAAGCTGTATTTAGATTAAAAATTTGATAAAATAAAAAAAATATTAAAAGATCTAACGATTTGATGTCATTAGATCCTCTAATATTTTTTTATTTTTTTTCTTCACTAAATTCTTAATCCAAACACAGCCTAAGTAGTGTTTGTCAAAACTTTTAGATAAACTTTAAGTTTTTTGAAAAACAAATTTAAAGTCATCAAAATAATAAATTCTTAGAATCAGATTTTAAACAATTTTAGGAATAATTTTTGACTAGAAACAGAAGCAGCAGAAGTTGTGTCAAACAAAATGACACATCCTCAAAGTATTA
>BRYE01000022.1:3372500-3375000 GCA_030159115.1 Actinidia arguta var. hypoleuca
CGAGAAGAAAGTAGAGCCATGGAGAGAACAAGATGAGATGCAGAGATTGAGAATAGGAAAGAGATGAGAGAGAAGAAAATAATTTGAAAATTGCTTTTCACCCCTCCCCTGACACTGTGCCCCCCATGTCCCCCCTTGTCCCCTCAGAGAATTACCATTTTATCCCTCTCCCTTTATTCTTTCCCCATCAACTCCCTTTTCTTTTTATTTATTTTTTAGTTTTGTTTAATTCTTTTTAATTTTTTTTATCAGTTTTTTTTATGAAATTTATTTTTTTCTTTATCAGTTTTATTTTTATTTTTAGATAAATATTTATTTTTATTATTATTTTCAATATTTTTTTTGTTATTTTTTTAAATTTTTATGTAATTTTATTTTTTTTCTTTTATTGATTTTGTTTATTAATTTTTGATACATGTCAGAATCTCCTCCACCATTTAAATTAAAAGTAAAAATTATTTTAATTTTTTTTTTTTACTCTAATAGGTCTGAAGCCCAATTTGAACTCATTTTTTTTAAAAATTTTTTTAGTTACTTTTATTTTTATTTTTTTCGTCACTTATAAAAAAAATATTCAATCAATATTTTTTTATATTTTCTAACTTCTATAGCAAAAAAGGACCCGATAAATTTTTTAAAAAAATTACTAAAAACAAAAAAATTCCAAAAAAAATAATTTCATAAAGAAAAACTTATAAAAAAAATAATTAAACTAAAAAAAAATTTGAAAAAAAAAATTATTTGTGTAAGTGGGGGGAGGGGGGAAGGAAAAGGGAAGGGAATTTCAGGGGCACAAAGATTTTAACCTTCAGAGATCATACGTCTTTAATAAAGATGAAATTTTTTCTCCCGCCCCCTTGACAAACTAATGAAACAAAAACTGAAAAAACTAAAAAAAAATACACAAAACTAAAAAAAATAAAAAAAAAACTAAAAAAAAAATACAGAAAATCGAAAAGGGTGAGGGGGAGAGAGAGAGAGAGAGAGAGATTTAGTTTAAAAAGATAAAAAAAATTAATAAAAAATACAGAAAACTAAAAAAAAAATGAAAAAAAAAATACAGAAAACTAAAAAGGGAGAGAGAGAGAGAGAGAGAGGTGTGGTGGGGGGTAAAATAGTAAAAGCATCAAGGAGACAATTTTCCCCCCTGTCAGAGGGGGGGGTGAAAAGCAACTCCCAAATAATTTTTAATCTTCAGCATTGCTACAGCGACTCTCCAAAGTTGGGGAGTTACTGCAACACCCTTAAAAATGGGAGTCATTGGAGGTGTTTGTTGGAATTGAAATAGTGCAAAATTACTCTCTAATTTAGCAAAGAATTGGAATTTGGGGTTCTGTTAATTAAAATGAGCTGGAAAATAGGATGAAGAAATCATTAAGAAATAAAAAAAATAGAGAAAATATTTCTTCCTTTTTTGGTGTTTTTATTGGGGTGGTTTTGAAGAAAATAATAATTTTTTTTCTTTTAATTATTTTTGTCGGAGAAACTTGATCCATTTGGGATAATATTTTAAAATTACATATTTTTGTCACCTTTTTATATTTTATTTTGTTTGGTTAATCAGATATATAAGAACCGAGATGGTAATATATATATATTTACAAAAAAGTCAAAAAAAGATACTAATTAAGCTAAAAAAAACTCTATTACTTTGCTTAATTTTGTACTAGCATAAAATCCGTGCTACGCTCGGACAATTGTATATGGATGAGAGGAAAAAAATGCATATAAATTTAAGTAACAAATGTTGATGTAAAATAAGTAATTACAGATGTAAGTCTCAAATGTATATTTTTTTTTTACTTTATTCCACATTTTTGACAAAATTGAATGAATGGGTTGCATTATTTAGCAAATCAATGGAATATTATCACTCAAAAGTGTTCATTTTCTTTACATGACTTTTTATTTTTATTTTTATAATTTTTTTTAGCAATAGCCCGTGCTGTGCATGTGATCATTATTTATTTAAAAGAACATGAAATTGCGTTGAAATATGTATAGAGAGTATAAATATTTGTAAAATGTATTTATTATTTACCGTCCCGTAAGCAATGGCTAACAAAATCAAACTATAAAATGTGTAAAAACAATGTCCCATAATATAAGAAATCAAAGAACAACATATTAAAGTACGAACTCTTTATATTTTATATATTTGTACAAAAAATATCAGCATGAAAAAAAAGGAATAATCTAACAAATGATCAACAACTAATCCAAACAATCCCTAATTGGTTCAAAAATATATTGGATCTGTTTGAAAGATCATAGGAGCATTGGCATCAATTAAAGTAAAAATCAATGCAAAGGTAGACTTCTTTTATTTGGAGATTTTGAAATTCTAATTAAGTTAAGATGAGATTAACAGTTAATTTTATTTGATCAAAGAGCCAGTCTTTCATTTAAAATTTAAGTTTTATGTATAGGATTGAATGAATCAATAAAGATGAGCCACACGTATTATTAGAATTTTAATAAATAAAAAATTAAGAAAATT
>BRYE01000022.1:3392500-3395000 GCA_030159115.1 Actinidia arguta var. hypoleuca
TCATATAAACCGAATTTTTATACAAAAAATTGTGCCCTTTTTTCATGTTCTCATTTTCAAACCAATGAGTTATAATTTTTTTATTTCTTTTTGCATTCAGGGTCTTCAAAATTTGAGAATCCATTGAAGCCATGCTGTGTTGGTGTAGAGAGTGGCTATTCATGTGGGAGTGTGGACAAGAGTGGGGCTAAAACGTACATTGTGTGTGAGAAACCCCATCGGTCATTTTTTTGGGACATGGTACACCCTTCACACCAAGGCTGGCATGCGGTGTATTCAGCCCTAAAATCTTCTCTCCACCACCAACTTTACTAAAGTGAAAAGATAGAGACAATGTATTTTGTACAGTAGTATCAGTGGGTCACATATGAATATACATTATCAATTTACTACACAAAATTCTTCTAGACCCTGCAACATATGAATATGTACTGTTATGTACTGATTTTAATAAAACTCTTACTTAAGCGAACCTGTCATAGTTGTTTTCGCTTGGAGTTGGGGTATTAGATTGAATGGTTTGGTTATGTAAGAAATTGAGGAAGTAAATTTAAACCAAGAGAAATCCCTATGAAGAAACAAAAATTGGTTGTTGTTGAGCTTTTAGATGTTTCTTTCTTGGTGGAAAATATGTTCTCTCTTACGAGAGAAAAGGGTCAATCCTACTTTACCCAATTTGTATTTATTGTTCTGGTGTTACTATTACACTCAATATCTGTATTGTCCATAGTCCCCTCAATGCGATTGAAAACTTAGTGTCTTTATTAAAAATTACAAAAACCAGAAAAGAATAAAAAAGAAGTATCAACCAGCCACCAAAGGAGGTTGTTTGGTGCAAGCATTATTAGCCTTTGAAGCAGATCCAAACATGGGAGGTTTAGCGTTGCAGCTGTGACTATGGCCAACCTCACTCTCTTCTTCTATGGTTTCCAACCTCTTCTCAAAACTCAGCCTCCTTTCAACCCTAATTCGCAGTGGCGCTGCTTCGACGGCCTGCCAATTGGCACCGAGAGGCTTCGACATATGTCTCCTCTCTCTCTCTCTTTCCTAATTCTTTTTAGTCTCTTTATTAAGAGATTAAGCCATGAATGCCATATATATATGCAAGAAAATATCACACCCATCTTGAATGTATCTTTTTTATTCTCTCCCAAAAAATATAGAATCAATTCTAAGTTATCTTGTCTTTGCTTTTTCTTTCTTTTGTATCTATTTTTCCCATATTGCACAAGGATTCTTTGCCTATGAAGTATTCTTTCAAATTTGGAATCTAAGACCCATGGAACTCCAAGTAGCCCTAAATAACTATTGTATATAACAATGCTACGTTCCCCCCCCCCCCAAAAAAAAAATGTAAAAAATAAAAAAAAGAATATGGTATATATTATTGGATTTTTATCACTATTAATATTTAACATTTCACTGCCTACGTAGTAAAATATAATTCACCTTTGATTTCTAAATAAGAAACCAATCACAAACATCCAACTAGGCGGTAACATAAAACAGCGATAAAACTCCGGTGTAACATAGCATTTTTATATCATAATTTGGATCATAAAGGAGGTTCAAGTTACGGAATTGTTAAAAAAAACCAACACTTCAAAAAAGTATAAAAATATTTATCACAACTTCTGTTTTTTTATTTATGGGCGAGAACCAACTTTATAAAGTGATTTTTAGAAACTAAATTTTAATATTTTTAACTCTTGTTTTAGAATAATCAACTCTTAACATAAATTCAGCTACAATAAATACCCATAAAAAATTCGTAAACAGTAGCATTGCAATTTATTTTTTTTAGCGACAAAATTCACTCTACCCCTTGTGGATTAGCTCATGTTTACCTCCCTCGTATCTATACTGTATACTAAGCAAATATAGTGTAGTGACACGTGGTATAAAGTTATCACTTCTCTCTCCTACATTGCATTATCTCATGTACTCCTTACCTTCATTTTAATCCTACATTGATGGAAAGTAAGGATTGAAGCTCCAATGGCTCCTATTTAATGTCTCTCAATTCACATTTTTATTTAAACAGTAAATAAAATATAACTATTAATGTACTAGTTGTTTTCCAAGTATTATAGTCAAAATATTTTGTAAACTGTCCGGTCTAAGAGAACTGCGAATTGCTAATGGTTTTACTAATTTAACGGTTGGACTACGTTTTTTTATCGATTTTCTTAAATACTCCCGGTTTTTCTTGGAATAAAGATTGGTTGACGGAACCGGGTGGATGAGTTATCAGGTTGAACTAGAATCGAACCGTGATATCATAACTGCGTAAAATATTATTGAATATATAACAAAGTATCGTATTGCAATTACAAAAAACCCTAGAAAATTATTTTTATTATATATTTCTTGAAAAAGGTTTTCTTACTTTTTTGCATAGAAAAATATCATAAAACCCAAATTCATAGTTGGTTAATACAAAATTTATTTGGGCTCTCTTGTTTTATAAGCGAAGCTAAATCTGTTTGTCTATCTACTT
>BRYE01000022.1:3432500-3435000 GCA_030159115.1 Actinidia arguta var. hypoleuca
ATGGTTTCACGGTGATAGTTGATTGATTGGGTGGTGGGTACATATGGCGATGGCGGTGTTGATGGTGGAGTTGGTGGTTGGAACTATACTGGTTGAGGAGAGAGGTAGTTCCGATGGTGTAGTCGTGATGGAGGTAGATAGATGATGTCGATTGTGGTGATCGAGAGATAGTAGTGACAATTACAATGTTGGTGGTGGAGGTATATGGCCAGTGACAGAGTTAGACATTGGAGACCTAATTGAAGAATCAATTGAAAGTTTATGTATTTAAATAATATTTATAAAGTTTAGGTGTTTATGAGATATTTGGTCAATAATTTAGGTAGAAGTTTAAAAATTTCCAAAGTTGAGAAGGAGAGAGAAAATTATAATTTGGTGTATAGGAAAAATTACATTAACATCCCGTGAATGCATCTGAAATCACATTATAACCCCTATACTCTCTCAGATACCATTGCACTCCCTTACTATGTAATGGTATTTGAGATGCCAAACGGATATTGCTTAATAAGCAAGAAAAACCCATAAATACCTATTTTGCCCTTGTTATAATTTTTGTTAGCGCCCTAATACGATTTTATATTTTAACTCAGTACAAATCCGTTTATTCTCCTAGTGGTTGAGATGTTTTTTTCTTATCAAATGCGATGTTGGGTTTAGGCCTTACCGTTACAAAAACAACTTTTCTTCCCCCTATTGGGCCTATTCCCATTATTAATTGAAAAAAAAAACATTTTATTTTCCAAAACCCCCATCTTTAACCGCTCTCCCCCTCCCCAAATCAAGATTTTACGTATCAACAAAAGTATTTGTTCTACCCTAGTTTCTTTATTTATAGTTGATGTTTATTACTTTCATTTTTATTTTTTCATAAGATAGAAAAAAAATAATCTTCAATTCTCACAAAAGAATAAAGATTTAAATATAGTTAATAAAAGTTTAAGAACTGTAATAATTTTTACAATCTCATTTTTTATCTATGCATGTTTTTTTTCTTCATTAAATTTAATTTATTTTGGTTTAATGTCACAGCGCACTTAAAAATATTTTTTAACTTTACTTAAAACTATAATGATTTTCGCACTCTTCTTATATATATATATATATATATATCATTTTATATTTCTTGTTTTATTATAATATCCAAAAATCATAATATAGTATAGGGCATTTCGTAATTTTCCTTAGCGCACACAAAAAAAAGAAAGTACTTGAAAGTTGAAAAAGGAGGGAGTATGGAATTGAAAATAATTTCTTGCCAAAAAAGCTAAAAACCAAAATTAGAAGCCAATTATAAAAAAGAATCACCGACTCCAAGTGTCCCAGATAACTGCCGTCCTCGTCATTCACAGATACATCACACGTGGGACCCACTTGATACACGTGGCCCCACTTTTCGCCCCCATATATATTTAGAGAGAGGCGGCCAAGGTTAGTAGTCTATTCAGTACGGCAATTCTCTCTGTCTCTCTCTCCTCTGTATCTGTGCTTATAAAAACTGCGTCTTTTTCCGAGGTTACAGAGGAGGTGATCGTCTTATCGAGGTATACTCTGAATTTCGACGATTTCTTTTGTGATCGATTGCTTTCCATTCGATCTTGGACGAACATTATTTTGATGGTTTCGATTTTTATCAATTTAAATAATCGGATTGCAATTTATACAATGCATTTATCGGATTTTCTATCTATCTGTGAATCTATCGATGTGTGTGTATGTATCAATGTGAATGAGGCTTAAATATGTGGAGCTTTCAGGGTAAAAAATGCGTGTACGGATTGCATGATTCTGTTTATGATAGCCATGTGAGTTTGTCACGGGCTACTATGCTTGGACTCGGGTGTTGGTGTATATCTGGGTTGGATACATCAAACACTAAATTTTAGAGTATTGAGGCTCGACAAAAAGAATAAAAAAATTAGATACGGGTAAGGAGACGGGAATGCGGTATCTAATTGGGAAAAAGTAAAAATTTTTATATGAAAGTAAAGTGTATGCATGATGTAACATATTGTTTTAATATAGTTTTAGGATATATGCAATAAAAGTTATGTCCAATTAGTATCTAATAATAGTGTTCGGGAGGAGAAATATTGGATACAGACCTAAAATTTGGCAAAATATATACAAAGTAGCTGCTTTCAAGTCTTGAGGAAGACTAACCTTTGGCACTTGAATTAGTGGCTCTTCTTAAGATATAGTCAATGAAAAATATAAAATACACTCACAATAAATCCATTCAAAATTTTGTATTGGATTTTGATATATTGGCAATCCCCCCCCCCCCCCCCCCCCCCAAATAATAGAAGAAAATTCTGAGAAGTATCAATTTCAAAACAGCTGAATTGGATCCATATCTCACACACTGACACGTATCATATGGTGTCAACACGGGTACTTCAGCCAAAATGAAGAGTCCAATATGTAATGTAGGTCACGGGGCCTACCTAAATTGATCGTTTTTTGCATGTTCTATTCCTTTGTAAGTTGAGATCATTTA
>BRYE01000022.1:3452500-3457500 GCA_030159115.1 Actinidia arguta var. hypoleuca
TTTGGTATTTCTCGATTTTCCTAATAATATATTATTGCTTTTCACTTTGTTGGAATGGATGCCATATTTTTCCATATAACCAAAGTGGCTTGAAAGTTCTCTTTTTTGGCTTTTCTTCTTGGTTTTTTTTCCCCCTCTTTTTCCATATAACCAAAATGGCATGAGAAATTTTGGAAATGGACTTTTTTTTTGACAATTATTTATTTATTTTACATTTTCTAACTAACTAAAAAGAGAAACTAATATGATGCCATCTCTTTTTCATAGATTTATAGTATAAGTGAGTTTATTTTTTTTGGATATAGCTTTGAATTTAACTTTAAAGATGCATCCGTCACTGAACTACTTGTTTTAAATAGTTTTCACCCGATAGAAACTTTTATTTTTTATTAGTCAAGACAGAAACGATAGATAAAAACACTTTCTAAGTCTTATTCGCAAAAATAGGAAAAAACAAAGAAGAGGAAGTTTGGAAATCCCCAAACTGTCTTTGAATGCATGCTATTTTTATTTGATTAAAGATAAAGATTGCCTTTTTTTATTTTTTCTTTGGCCATGTTTTTTATATTTTTTTCTTCGATTCGTGACATGAACATAAGATCTGAAGATGGGTATTGTTAGTAGGTTTTGGAGATGGACTTATGAAATTATCATATTCAAATTCGTGGGGTAAGGTGTATCATTCTCTGTTTAAGTCATGGAATATGTATGAGAGATCTTATTGAACTATCCATATCTAATTCATGCTTGGAACTATATCTCACCTCACATAGGATGGATTTAGGAAATATGTACTTATCTTGAATGTATTAACCAATTTTTTTATTCTAGAAAATATGTATGGTCACCTGCATGACACGAGCCCATGTAACATAGCCCATTCTTTAGGAGTTTGAGTCAATTTTGTAACAATTCTCTTTTGATGGGAGATAATAAAAGTTCTACTTTGATTGATTAATAGAATGGAGTCCATTACTTTATCTAAGACTCACCCCACTATTTTAATTTCAAAACAATGAGTTGTAATCGACCCATTCGTTATCTAGGGTAACAAAAGTATATGGGTGAATAAATTTAGACTCGTTTGCGCGTATTAGCAGATGTGGAAGGAAAAAAATTCATATGATTTAGCTTTTGAAATATGTTATGAACTTTTTTCTCCCTATGTTTGTGCAGCTCCAATTCTTTGTTAAGTAATTCAAAAAATTTAAATTTGATGAAAAAGGGCTACAAGGGAATTCTAATCCATATCAAGGGAGAATTATTTTTTTTCCCACCAAATCAAGGATAAATCAATTCCTTCATCAGATATAAAATGATCACATTTTACCCAACTTTGATAAAATTCTAGATATAGTAAGGATTGGAGTGAGTTCTTTTTCTCCTAAAAAAATGGTTAGAAGAGGATCAAGGGATAATTTGGTAATTTTCTTGAAACTGAAATGTGCAATATCATATCAAGCTTTTTGTTTTTGTTTTTGTTTTTAAATAAAGAGTTAAGGATTGGGGATGGTCTTATGCAAACAGCTTTTGATGGTGTGGGTGAAGATAGAAATACATGAAATGAAGGTAAAAATAAGATGGAGCACTTTTGATAAATAATACCACAATTGAGAATGTTTTTTTGAATAAGTAAACAAATAAGGAAACTAGCTGTGATTGAGCTACGAGAATAGGCTTTTTTAATGGATGGGATAAATTTCAAATTCAATCAAATTCGAATTTATTAACGAAAATATGATCCAAAAATTTATGACATTTGTACAAGATTAGTTGTCACATGTACAATGAAGTGTACAATTAAATGCCAAGTGAAAATTAACTATGGACAATTGTATAATTAGATATTTATTTAGTATTTTTCCTTCTCTACTTTGATTTCTTTCTTTTTTTCTTTACAGATTTCACTCATTAAAAAATATGTATATAAAATTATTATTTTTTTTTTGTAATGTAATGACATTATTTAGTGTCATCTCACTATTTATTTTTTATTAAATTTATTTATTTATTATCTTCTATTTTTTCATTAGTAATTTTATAACTATTTCTTTCAAAAAATTAAAGGTTATAATACGAGTATGAAAATATAAATTGTGCAAAAATTTAAATATTTTATTTCTCTAGATGAATAAATTAAATTATTCATTCTAACACACATTAAAAATTATTTGTTTTTCTTAACGATTTGTCTATTTTCTTATAATCAAGAAATTTGGACGTGTACGATTAATTTTTCAATATTCATTGTAACAAAAAACTCTAAATGTAAACTCTAAGGGATTTACCTTTGTATAGAAAAATTATGACAAAAGAAAAATTGAGGATACACAATACGAATATATTTACATGTAAAATTTTAAAAAATAGAGGACAAGACATGCTGGGACATATTAAATATATATCTTCATATATTTTATGTTTTTAGTATTTTCTAAATATTTTTTATAATCAATGAAAATTTCGTACATATCTCTCTATTATTCATATTTATCATTGTATTTCGCATGTCTTCACGTGGATACTATTTGAGTCACGTATCTCACTCAAATAAGACATGTTTTATTTTCTATATAAGTTTTTTCACTTTAACAACTCAAATACATAATAAAATATGTGTTACTTGAGTGTCGGCAAGAGATTGTCACACGAGGGTCAGACAACGTCCGATAGGTATTAATCTAATTACTTGACCTTTGACAAAGTGTACGTGTTTCCTATGTATTTAAAATACAAATTATGGCATCACTAGAAAAAAAAACATATATAATTTAAGAATAAATACAAATTATGGTGTCACAAGAAAAATATAAAAAATATATAGGCAAAAAAGAATTAAAAATAATTTTGAATTATATATGCACCATCAAAAATGAATAAATTCATGTACAAATGAAA
The DNA here is from genome assembly GCA_030159115.1 of Actinidia arguta var. hypoleuca. Classification (NCBI taxonomy): domain Eukaryota; kingdom Viridiplantae; phylum Streptophyta; class Magnoliopsida; order Ericales; family Actinidiaceae; genus Actinidia; species Actinidia arguta. Next base: position 3,455,399 of record BRYE01000022.1, read on the forward strand.
AGAAATAAATATCTTTGCATATGTAGTTATGAGTTTTGCTAATATCTTCTAAATTTTTAATAGATATTATTTCTCATAAAAAATAAGAACATCACAAATTTAAAAGAGAATTTTATTTAGAAAAAAAAAACTTGTGCATCGTATGGGACTTCACACTAGTTTGATAAATAAAATCACAATTGAGAATGGTTGTTTGAATAAGTAATTAAATAAGGAAACTCTAGCTGGATTGAGCTATAAGAATAGGCTTGTCAATGGATCGGATAAATTTTGGATCTGATCAAATCTGAATCCATTAATAAATATTTGATTTAAAAATTCATATAATCCGAATTTGATTGATTTGTATTTTTCAGATCTCATCTTTTTGAACCCAATTCGAGAAAAAATTATATTTTTTTCCATTTCAGAAATTCCATATTACTATGGGTTGTTTTTTTAGAAAGAAAGAAAAATGGATCAGATTTTCATTTAAAATGGATTCGGATTAAAATAAATGGATTTAACAAATTTTAGATTCAGATGAGATTTGAATTTATTTGTAATCGGATCGGATTGGGATTTTCACAGACCTAATCCAAATCCGATCAATTGGCAGGCCTACATGAGAAATGAAAATACCAAAAATTCACCACTGAAGTTTTCGAAGGAGGCTATTATAAGAGTCTCGATTCTCAAATGTTGTTGTGGGGGTGTAGGATGGAAGAAAATCGAATGCAGACAAAATGGTGGTTGACAAGTGGTTCCCAGTGTCTTGATGCTGTTTGATCGAGCCTACAAGATAACAATACTGAGAAGGATCGCCCGGAGCTATTTCAGGGACAGCTCACCGACGGTCAAGTTAATGACTGAAAATGATGAAAGAAGAGAAATCAAGAAAATGGTTCTTGGCTCTGGTTCTTAGGGGGAGAAAGCAAGGAGAGAGAGACAGTGAGAATGACATACCCGTGAGAGAGAAGGTATGTCCCATTTTATAGTGCAGCTTAACGTGTGTGAGGATGCACCAATTGTCATTCCCATTGCATCATCGGTGTTGACAGATGAAACTTATCGCGTTCATAACCCTTTGACCCTAAAGCTCGGCTTGGAAAACTCCGCCAAGCAAACCGATCGAGCTATCGCATTAAAATGCTGACCGAACTAACTATGAAGTGGTAATCCAGTAGCGGCGTTCGTCTAAGGTCATCCAGGCATGAAGTCTAATATTTTACCCTTTTACTATTGGCCCCCAGCTCGCAAGAGCTCAGTCAGCAATGCAGAGGTTATGTGAGTTGATTATCCAGTATTGGTATTGAGCTCGGACGACAAGGCATAAGAGTTTTTCATGCTCATCCCGATTTGAGAACCATGAATTATATGGGAGGAGGTTAAACACTCCTTTGAGGAAGAAGAAGAGGTGTCCAGCTCGATTACAACTATGTTAGCTAAGTTTGAAAATTAGTGAAAAGTTCGACGCTGTTCAACAAAATGGGCATACTTCCTTCGCTTCTGCCAAGGTTGAGAGCTCCCTTCTCGCCGCCTAACAATAGAAGAAGAAGGACAAGGGGAAAGGCCACGAGGTGGGTGCTTCCTAGAAATGGCAACGTAGGTCTAGCACAAGATCGGTTGGTGGGTCCCTTTCCACTTCAGTTTCCTCCCCTGGCTTTTGGACCTTAGGCTATCAATCAGGAGCTCGGCCATCTCGTCACCCACGATGACATTTTACGGAACTTTGAGACCTACCTTGCAGTGGTGTAAGTTACTTTGCTACCGCGTGCCGTTGCTGAGCTTCAGTAGGAGGATGAGGTAATGGCCTGTAGCCTGTCGATCATGCAAAACCTCCAATTAAGTTCTTTACCTCAATTCGATTTTTCTTTCTCTAAGGCTTGCAAAATTTGAACTTAATATTCTTTCTCAAAGGCTCTTTAGAGATCGATGGTGCACTACCAGCGCGAGAAAAAGCTCAGATGATTTGAAGAAAACTTAAAAAAAAGTCGTCATTCCAAAGGATGTCAGAGAAAGAAGGAGGAGGAGCTCATCGCTATTTCCGATGATGAGCTAAAAAAGAAAGAGGAAGAGATCGTCGGGCTCCAGTAGGTAGCTCACAACCCTGTGTACTAGTG
>BRYE01000022.1:3525000-3540000 GCA_030159115.1 Actinidia arguta var. hypoleuca
TCCTCATAATCTCCCCTCTTTTTCCCTCACCACCTCCTTAAACCACGCTTGCAATCTCTTCTATCTCAAGCCTCCCAGTCTCATCTCTCTCCAACTCCACACCCACATCAACCTCCTCCACCAACCTAGCATTTAAAGGTTGATCAAGGTGCATAGGTATATCTATAATTGGAACACCATACTCAATCCCCTCCATTACTGAACTCTGACCACAGTGACTCGATAACCCACCAATGAATGGATTGGCTAAGATTTGGGCCTGGGGGGCCCAACCATTTACAAACAACCCCCTATCGCCTACACTATCAAGAAAACCCTGTGGAAGTGCCTCCTCAACCCTAATTTTCTTCCCCATAGGAAACCTAATTATCCATATGAAATTAACCCCACTAAGCTCGAATCCATATGTTATCTCTTCTATCTCCTCCTGGGATAAGAAGTACTCACTCCCAAACATAGCCTGAATTGTCGAATTCCAATCCTTCTTGTCAAGCCATTTAATTATTTTATTTTTCTCATCATCAACAATTGTTTTGTGAACAAGTGGACTGACTAGGACAATTTCTTATCAATCACAACCAAGGCATAATCAATGTACTTTCCTTCTATTGTCGTGGAAATCTTAATGAGCACAATTCCCGATGACTGCTTGACGCATTTCTAGATACGATCAAGGCAATTTAGGTCACTTGCTGTTGATTTAAACAAATAAACAATTTTCTGATGCAGAGATAACGTGATGGGTGAAAATTAATTCAAGCAAACACACACAACACAATAAGAGAAACTAATTCTCTAAAATATTCTGTAATATTGTTAATCAAAACTGCTTAGGACAAAGGTCCTTACAATACTTATAAGCCCCCCAAACCCTAATTATCAAAATTAAATCCGAAAATTTGGAAATTAAGAAAATTACTAAAAAAGGAAAATTTTAAATTATGACTAAAGATTCTAGATACCTAAAGATTCATATATCAAAAAACTAACCTAAATCGAAATTATATGGACCAGTTCTAAAACGTCAAAATCACTATTTTCGAGGCCTAAATAGTGGAATTTGCTTGAAATCCGGCGTACATCACAACGATGTGAATCTTGCTAGTTGGTTGTTTCCTATCAGACTAGTTTTTTTTTGGCCCAGTTTGGACGATGTCGGTCTGAGCCCAAATCTATCCTGGTACTCCATGTATGCAAGGGCTGTGTTATCTGCATCATTTTCTTTTTATCATAATCCTTGATATAATTAAATCGCAAGGAAAGGGACCCTAGGGCTTGTTGTGGCAATGGTTGTTGAGATATGAAGTCGTAGTTGTTCCAATGTTAAGGAAGAGAACTAACAGAATATTGCGCGAGTGGAGCCTCTTGTGGGGCCCACAGTTGGAGAAAATCGTAAATAACCGATCCAGTTTAATAGTGTCCAAAATGTTGGAGAAGGAAGGTTGGGACATGTGAAATACCCTCTTGAAGGTGGGCATGAGGTGGGGTGGGAGACCATTGGTGGTGTGGAGGTAGGTCAGGCAAGATTGGGAGGGGATTTCAACTAGTTTTGTTGATGTGGAGGTTTTTTGAGTGAGATTTTTATTGAAAAAACTATTCGACAAACACAGAATTCTAAAAAGTAATTTCATTGATCACAATAATATACAGTAAATAGAATTTATAGAAATAAATACAGAAACTAAGTTGAAAGAGATACAAACAAATTTAGGCCAAGTCCTACAAACGCAGTCTCTTTAAGAAAGATTTGGAGCCTATTGAGGGTGTTGTAGATTATTGTCAACGTCTTCCTCTCAGGATAAAACGGCTAGAACCACTAATTTCAGAACACCTCCGAAACAGTCTTGGCGAACTTGAACATACGTCTATCTCTCTCTCAAAACTAAAAAACCAAAACTCTTCCAAACTTTGTAAACTTTACTCGTACGTTTTTTCAAAAGACTTAACTCTTTTTTATAGAGGAAAGAGGATAGAGTCATTTTCAAAAGAAGACTCATTTCCTAGTTGGACTCTTATGGGATAAGTCTATCTTTAAAACGGTTTTTACTATTTTATCTCTACACGTGATAAACATCAAAAGCACAACTTCATTTATATCAAAACTCCAACAATTTTTCTTTTATGGAAGTGAGATTGATTGGGGTAGAACATAGATAAATTTGGAAGTTTCTATTTGAGAGGGAGTTGGCTAGCTCTAGGAAGGGGGATATATGACCATGAGCTAGCCATGGTAGCATTAGGGTGCTTCTCTTTCCAATAGGATCCATGAACTCTCTCTTCCCCCCTCTGTTCATATGTTATGTCTCTCTCTATATATCATCTACGTACTATCAATATTTTGTTGGGATGATGGACATGCATGGCTGAGGAAGTGGGCTGGCTAATGTTGCACATCGAGGAGGAATAAGAGAGAGAGAGAGAGAGAGAGAGAGAGAGAGAGAGAGAGAGAGAGAGAGAGAGAGAGAGAGAGAGAGAGATTGTCGATTGTGCATCAAGTTATGACTTGCATAAGTTCTTTTTAGTTTTTTAGTTTTTTTTAATCAGTGGTAGTAGTCAATTTTTGCAAGAAAAGGAGGGTTGTTCAAGTGATAGACATCAAGAAGTTTTAGGAAACATACGGAGTTCATATACTATAAAGGTTTGTCCCTTCTCACATTTGGGATTTGTTGATGTAATTTTCACATGCAGAGAGCAGACTTATTTTCATTTGTGTTGTCTGATGTAAGTACATGCATAAGCTTTTTAAAGGACAATCAATGCAAACTCAATTCATGTTCCATATTTTTTTAGCACAATTATCATCAACTTGAATGCAAACATCCATCTCACATCAGGAGTTCACATAGGAAATCTCGAGGTCAAGTGTGGGTTGACTTTTTATTTTTTTGAGATTTTTTATCTGTTTTGTTTTTTTTAATATTTTTTTTCTTTAGTAAACTCTTGTAATTATTTAATTAAAATTTTATACTTTCCAAGTATCTCTTGACGAGAGGAATCTAAAAATGTAAAAAACTTATTCAAATTTAAAACAAAATCTACTAAAAATAATAAATTTAGTTAATTTGTCGAGTAAAAAATGTTTCTTTTGGTTTATAATAATTTTTTTTTAAATTCGATAAAAAAAATTATATTTTCAAATTCTTATCGTCAAAATAAGCGAAAGAAGTAAAATTTTTTTACCAAACATCTAAAAATATCCCTAAAAAAAAATAATTTAAAAAATCAAAATAACTAAAAATCTCAAAATAAACTAGGGGAAACTAAACCGGAGCATATGAGTGGGAGAAGTTCAGTGAACTGAATTGCCATTTCATTGGCTTATCCTTTGGCCACATTGGCTTTGTTAATTTGGTTCGAGGACGCAATTGCATAAAGTTGAGAAATTTTTAATACCTCATCTTAACCCACATACGGAGGTTATTCTCAAATGGCCAGAGTCACCCGCATTTAAAGTATTCCCGAGACAGCTCACTCAGAAGGACTAGCCAATAATAAAATGACAATTAGAAAGTGACGTTATTTATCATATAAGATTTCACAGCAAACTTGTGCTTGCATAGATGGGAGTGAGCGCCACAACCTCACAAGTGTTCAATTAGACGTTGTCTTCCCTTCAAATCTCGCAGTTTTACCATTGGCCACACAACTATTTTGGAATTAACCAAATCTCAATTACCGAAGTGAAGTGCTCAGTGAACTTTTGTGGCAAATTCAAGCATTTCCTTTTTTATAAAATAAGAAAAAAGAAAAGGCAAGTCATGGCTCATAGCCCACCCGTAAAAATTAATTTGAAAAACAGAAGATTAAAAAAATGATGCTAAATATGTTTTGGTTGACCATGAGCTCATTTTTGTTTTAAAAACTTGGTGCCATAAGCAAGAAAAACATTGTACTTTTGTTGTTTAAGTAACATAGTAAGGACCTAATCAAGGATCACATTGGACAACGGCAATAAGAATTAGGGTGTGTTTGTTGCATCTCACCAAGACAACTTTTAACTATTTTGTTTTTTCTTTTAAATTCATACGGATTTATTTGGCACAATTCAACTTTTTCTTACAGAGTAAAAACAACTTAAATAAGCTGAAAAAAATTATTTATTTAGAATATCCATTTTGCTGCCTGCTTCTCCATAATAAGCTTTTACAAAAATATTCATCTTTAATGATCTCTTCGACTTAATTTTGTAATCAACATGGGATTAGCTCAGTGGTGAGAAAACTCAGACTTGGTGAGACAAGGCCAGGGTTCAAGTCTCCATAGCCTCTTATTGGGGCTAAATCTACTTGTAGCACCATTCGTACGTGGTGGGACCTTAGCTTCGACCAAAACATAAGTGCGGTGAGATCTCTTGCAGATGTTGGCATGCTGTGACGAGGAAATGCTCCCTAGCGGAGGTGATGGGGCACCATACATACCTGCACTTCCATTTTTTGAATAAAAAAAAAAAATCTAAGGTTCTCTTCTAATCACCCAAGTTAACTTAAACTTGCTATTCTAATTCTCCACCAACTTGCTCTCCTCACAAATCTTTACCAACTCTTCTACCACCTCACCAATCCCTTCCTCTCTCCTCATCCTTATTCTCTCACTAAATTGCCTTGCCTTAATTCTTACACCCTCTCCACTCTCCCCTACCACAACCTTCCTTATCACTCGTGCAATCTCCTCTCTATCCAACTTTCCATTTTCATCTCTCTCCACTTCCACACCCACACCAACATCCCCCACCAACTTAGCACATACTGGCTGTTCAAGATGCATTGGCATGGCCACAATTGGAACCCCAAACTTCAAACTTTCCAAAACAGAGTTCCACCCACAATGGCTCACAAAACCACCAGTGCTTGAATGGGCCAAGATCTGGGCCTGTGGGGCCCAACCCTCCACGACCAGCCCTCTTCCCCCAACCCTACCAACAAAGCCAATTGGCAATGCCTCTTCCAAACTGACCTTCTCATCGAAAGGAAACCTCACAACCCATATGAAGTTAACCCCACTCATCTCTAGCCCATGAGCTACCTCTTCTCTCTCTTCATTAGACAAATAGTATTCACTCCCAAAGGAAACAAACACAGTGGAGGAGTTGGGCTTGTTGTGAAGCCATTTTATGATAGTCTCTGTTTCGTCTGTTTCATCTGGTACATGTTCTTGAACAAGTGGACCAACTGGGACAATCTTTTTCTCTGTTAAGATTGAGTGATAGTCCATGTACTTGCCTTCAAGCTCTGTGAAGGTGTTGAACAGTATGATTTTGCAGGATCCTTTCATGGCGTATAAGGGACCTGTAGGGAATTTAGAAACCGAAATTATTGAAAAATAAAAAGGATTTTCTAGTTTGATAAACAATTGAAACCCATGAATTATTAAAATCAACAAGCGTAAATTAACAACAAAATAATGCAACTAAAATAAAAATAGGCCCAATAATTCTAATTGGGAAATAAAGGTTTATAGTGTTGCTGGCTGGTCTTAAGCCATATTTGGTGTAATAGTTCTTTTAGTTTTTTTCAGTTGTTTTGGTTCGAGTTTTTTTGTTTTAAAAATTTTTCCGGTTCTACTTGACGAGAAAAATCCGAAAATATAATTTTTTTTATAGAATTTGAAAAAAAAAAGAGTTCATTTTTATTTTATTCATTGGATAATGATGTAACTAATTAAAAGTAGCTTAGCCAATAAGAATTCATGATCAATATTAGCAGGTCATGCGTTTCAAGTCTTTCAAAAAAGCTACAAAATAATAAATATAATGATTTTAAGAATTACAAGACTTTTAGTTTCATGAAAATTGGGAATCTCCATTTTCATTATTCAGATCATTCGTACCTTCTTCGTCATTTTCTACTTTTAGAGTATACTCGAGCACTTTCTGGAATTCGGCTTCCTGGAATCCTTTGAGCCTAATCCCCGGAAATGGGAATTTGACTCCAGGTTTTTTGAATATGTGAAGGGAAAACGAGCAAATCGCCGTTCCGATGATCATGAACTCTACTGCGGGAATGTTTCTCCTGGCCGCGAACATAGGTACCCATGGAAGGTTGTAGTCATAGATGATTAGATCTGGTTTAATAGTGTCTAAAATGTGGGCAAAATTGTCTTTCGACATGTCAAAGGCCAATTTGAGGGTGGGAACGAGATGGCGTGGGAGCCCATTGGTAGTGTGGTGGTGAGAAGGTAGGTCAGGCAAGACCGGAAGGTGGATTTCGACTAATTCTATGGAGAGAGAGTACTTTTCGGTGATTCTTTTCTTGATGGAATTGAGGTTGATTGGTGTGGAACACAAGTAGATGTGGAAGTTTTTGGTTGTTAGATCTTTGGCTAGCTCTAGGAAGGGGGATATATGACCATAGGCCAACCATGGTACCATTAGGGTTTTCATGCAAGTCTGTCGTGCATCCATCTCTCTCTCAATGTGGCTGTTGTTTTGGTGCTTGCTGAATACAAAAATCTTGATGTGTTCAAATATAATATGCATTTATATAGGCTTCATGCATATACTTTGCTAGTTGTGCTTAGAAAATAGGAAGTTTGTAAATTAGCTAGGAGGGTGGATAACTAAATCGGTGACAACTGACAAGGCACTCAGTCTTGTGCATTAATGTGGGTGACGATTCCATAAATCTTTATCAATATTTTATTTTGTATTCTTTATTTTTTATTATTTTATTTATGTTTGTGCATTTTAATTTAAATATCGATTTGATATCCATCAATTTCTCGAGTGGCCACAAAAAAAAGGGCCAAGTGACCGTTAATTAAGTGCGCTAAAAAGCCCACGGCCTGCGACTCACCCGGAATTTGCGCAGCCCTTATGGAACGACCTTGGGCCTTGACACCCAAAGCAAGCCAACGAGCCTCACGCCCACCCACTACCCCAGACCAAACCACCCCAGACCAAACCGCCCAATATGAGCTTGTTAGAAAAAGTTTTTTTTTTTTTTTTTTTTATAACAATGAGAAAGTTTCAATAAAATTATAAAAATTTTCAAACACAAAAATGAACGATAATAATTAATTCGAACAATAAAGTAAAAACTTACAGGAATGTAAAATTAAAATGTAAGATGCAAAGGTGGATGCTTGAATTAGATTCAGTTTTCTTACGTTGTTTTACACATCGCACTTGGTATTTTCAGAATACGACGTACGACTCTTAGGATACAATAGTTTCAAACTTTTGATAGTAGTACTTCAAATCAGAAGAACACGGCGAACCTTCAAGTGTTTTCTCTCTCTCAAATGTTTACTAAAATACTAGATGATGTTATGCATTTTTGAAAACTTTTAATCTATATTTTTATTGATGTACAAAAGCTGAATGATTATGGGTTTATATAGAAGTTCTCATACCTCTTATAAGAGGTAATGATCACATCTCTTGGAAGAGTTGTGGTGTCTTTACGGGTGGTGGTTACAACCCAGAAGACACCAATTCGGCCAGAAGTGCCCATTCGCGAAAATCTGAACTTTATGACCGTTCATGAAGGAAATAAAAACAGGAAAGACAGTGTAATTATTTATGGGTTTATGAATACCGAATAGGTAAATTTTATTACGAGATCAACAAAATAGACTATTTGAATTATCACATGAGTTCGAGTTCTGCCCACAAAAGGGTTTCTGAGGGATGATGATCTTGAAGGTAGCTGATTCCCACAAGGCCTCGTGGGCACATGGCCCGAGGTTGCATAAAAAAAACAGATGCTTTCATTTAAATAACAAAGAAAATAAAAAATAGAGGCTTTTGGTCATAACTTTATAGGAGCACTTTTTTAACTCAGTTAGTTTATTTTAAAAAATTTAAAGACAAAACTCCTTAGTTAAAATGAATAAAAATAGTCATGTTACTTTGTACACTCCTAAAAAAATTCTCATCATTGTCATCATTTTTTTTTACACCCCAGTTACACTTACACTATTGTCGTTGGCCACCTGCTGCTAACGGTTCAACCAATCACCGATAACTTAAAATAGTTAAATTTAACTGTTTGCTTTAGCCAATCTTTATTGTTACTATTTAAAATAGTGAAATTTAACGGTTTGTTCAAGTCAAATTTGACTGTTTGAATAGTGACTAATGTTTAAAATAATAAACAGTAAAATTTAACTTTTTCTTCTTTTTGCGGTGGCAGTGGTAAAAAAAAAATAGTAAAATTTTACAATAGAACAGATTGACTCATGATCAAATCTCATCAAAAAATCTAAAAATCTAACAAAATTAGATGGACTTTTGATGCCTTAAATCTATTATTTTACTCTTTTTGGCCATCAACACTACAGAGCCATGAATAGTAAATATACATGCTTGTGTATATATATAAAGAGAGGGATACTGTAGAGAGAAAAAGAGATTTGAGTGTGAGATCGAATATAACAACAAAGAAAAAACCGATGAAGAGTCAAACGATAGAAAACCTTCAATTGAACTAGATCTAGAATCACATACGATGAAGAAATCGATATATAATTGAACTAGATCTGAAACAACGGGCGTCCGGAATGCCTAATTGGTAGAATGAGCAAAGCCGGATGATCCGGGAGGTCTCCGGCGGTATAGAGTACAAAGTAAAATCAAATAACAATGAGGTCAATAACAACGTTGTAAGAAAAATTATACAAAACGAGGTCGACGTACGACGACATTGTAGATCTCATATCCACTTCTATTATATGTATATCTAGGTATTAAATTTTTTTTTTTTAAAATAGTCGGAACAATGTGATAAGATCTCTCCATCTTTTAGGGTACACATTGATTAAACATATTTAACTGAAAGATTTTGATTCTGTGTTTTTTATTATGTTTATTAATGTCTAGTATCATGCTTACTTCTTCTTCTTTTTTTAGCGTATTAAAGGTCGCTGCTTCGATGAGTGTATCTATATAAGACTAAAACTCTTTACTTCTTAATTAGAAAAAAAATTGGATTTCGAGCAACTAAATTAATTAAAATTGATCCACATTTATTTTTGTCATTTTGACAAAAAATAAAGGAAAAAGTTACACAATTAATCCAAAGACAACCTAACGAGACATGTATTTAATTCACTTATAACTCAAAAAATAAAAACTAATAGCTTTCAACATTGGCTCATTCATCAACTATTTAAATGACCTGGGTTCTCAATACTTTTGTAGCTCCTGCATAAGTGTAATTTAAGTATTCTGAATTATATTTTAAGCTCATTTTAATGATTCGAATTGTTCATATTAGATACTCTATTATAAAAATTAGTATTGTAAAAAATCACGTTGATTCAGCACAAGTCATTATCTGTTTAGTACTGTTTTACAACTTAAAATTTAAGGTGATATACAAGATTATACTTATTTATCTTGATATAAATTGATATTAATCGACCATTGATTTGTATCTGATTAATGTAATTTTTTAATATGTTAAAGTTCTCGATGAGTTTTACAATGTGAACGTTTTAATTATTAAAATGGATAAAAAATAAGGTCCAAAACACTTTAATTGTCCCATGCAATTCATAAATTGACTGTAGAGAGGCATACAATGATATAAAATTAATATTGCCGGCCATACAATGATCTATTAAGTCATACTATTTAATACACCTGAAAATATGGATCTCGTTGGATCTTGTGGAGCATACAAATTTCTGGTTTAGGGTAATTTTTTTTTGGGAATCGTTTCCTATCTTAGAAGTCAGCATTTATATGCTCTTCGCTAACATTTCATTTTTACATGAAAACTTATCCTATGGATGGATCTTGTTGTCGGTTCTAATTTAAACAATTGAAGCCTATGGAATCGCAAAAATGATACTTCGTGGAACGCATGGACATCATATTATATATGTCTCTCTCTCTCTCTCTCATTTATTGCATACTGACTCTCTCTCTCTCCTCTGTCTCTATTATTTATATACTCTACTAGAAAAAACTTGTAATATGCAAGAATAAAAAAATATAAATTAAATTTATTGATTTAATATTTAAATAGTAGTGATAGGAAATTATTCATTTTTAATCAATAAATTCATTTCTAATCAGAAAGTTTATTCAAAATTATATAAAAATTAATTATAGCAACTCAACATCGTGTAACACATGTATGTATTATTTTACTAAAGAAACTTTTAGATACTCCATTTTATAATCTCGCTTCACTGAAATACAATCGTTGGACTTTGAGTACTGTTTTGGACTTATTTTGATAATTGAAATTATTCATATTGTAAATGGTGTCGTAAAAATTAGTACAACAAATATCACATTAATCGGATATAGTTATATATATTTTTTATTGATATTTTAAAATAAACATACATTTTGATATATTTCAAAATAATTTAATAGAGTAGTTATTTTTAAGGGTGTTTCCATACAAACCTGCGAATTCTACAAAGTTTGACATACGCACCCACGTGGCTTTGCCTAACCAGCAACTTAAAGGAGCAATTAATAAGGAGAAGGAAACGGAACCGTCAAGCTTGCTTCCGATCAACGAGTTCGAATCCTCTAAAGTGGAAGATATGTGAAGTATGTGTAGAATGTACAAAATATCGTTTTGTCATTTTGTATATATCAGAAACACTCCACAAATCACCAATCAATATAGGCTTAGATCGTTTGTCCTCTTTCTTGTTCACCAATCAATCCCACCCGTTCTTCCGAAATAGAGCATCGCTTCCGCTCGCCATTGCCACGATTCAACACCGACCACGTCCCTACATGTTTCAGATCACTACCTTAAATGCTCTCCTATTATAGATTCGATAACTACGTGGATCTAAATCCTTCTATAAAATATAATTACATACGTCTAAAGTTTATTCAAAATTTTACAAAAAATAATTATAATAGGATATTATTAAGATACTTTTCATTTGAAACGATAATTTATGTTAGGTTGGTCTTAAAATAGAGGTCAATTAGATCATGTTAAGATACTATTTAAGAAACTTTCAATTTAAGAAGAATTTTTATTTGTGTTATGTTAATTTAAATACGGTGTTAAATAGATCTCCTATATGCCTTCTCACAAAAAGTCTATCTATAATAATATATATAATAATTAACGGATTATCCGTGTCTAAATGTCCTTCATTAAATTAATTTTTTATTATTACGACCTGAACTAACCAATGACACAACTGCTCCATCAACACTCTTATAGTCTTCAAAATCAGTCACAACTGAAAAAAGAGAATAAGAAAGACAAACCGAAAAAGTAATATTTTCAGTTGTTCCATAACATTTTCTTACTATCAAACAACCGAAAACCGTAAACGGACAAACTATGATCAATAAATGAACCTAGAAGCTTAAGTAACTCAATTAGGTTAACCCAAAATAATGAGATTCTTGACAACCAAACAAAGAAAAAATTGAAAATCCAATATGTTCATGTGAAGATCACAATTTGAAAAATAGGAGTGCACAAATTCAAAACAATTCATTCATGAACCATTTTCTATTTTATTTAACCACATCAGCCATACCAAACAAACTAAAATAGTACTAACCATGATCACTTCTTTCCAACTCACTCCATTCCATTTGATGAGACCCAATCTCATAGGTGATCGATATGGTAATCTGCAGGTGTGATTCGTATTGAAAATTAGATGTTGATTGAAGACAATGGAGTTCTTGTAACCTAGTTGAGCCATCGAGGAAGATACTCCTAACATAGCAGTTTTGTCGCACTAAAGAATCTTATGCATGCTCGACAGGGGATCGAGTATGAAGGCCTTGTAACAGCTTAACACCAAGTAGACAGCTTAACATAAAATAAAAAAAAAATTGAATTGCAGGCCTCGACGGAACATAAAAATAGGATTTTGCATTATACGAAAGGGATCTAACGTGGATGGATTGATAACACCTAAGATCGAACGGATGAGATGTGTCTGTTGTGGTAAAAATCTGGGAGAGCAATCATTAGAATTGCTCTTCGGCCTCGGCGCTGGACCTCGGCTAACTGGGGCGACTTGCACAGCAGCGACCTGCACACTAGTGAACAAAAGTAATCGGCTGGGGTGAGGCCGCTCAAAACCCCTCCGGCGTATGAATCAGACCAAGGCGATCAGGAGATAATTATAGGCAATGCGGGCGAGCACAATAATAATGTGTGTGGTGCCTGTGTTGAGCGAACCTTTTGTTATGGGGAAGCGGCCTTTATATAGATGAGGTAATGAGCCGTGTAGGTGAATCACGGCGAGTTCCTCGGAAGGATAAGTAAGGGAGGATATCCCTAATAATCCGGAGATAACGTGAGGATGCCATCTAGTGAGCAATCCGTATTTTTAGGTGTTGTGATGGAGTTAGAGTCTATTGGAGACAGTTCTCTTGTAGAGGTGGAACTCTTCATGGAGGTGGACTCCAATCGGGTAGAGGAATGACGGAGGAGGAGTCTCATGACAACAGATTTCTAATGGAGATGGAGTCATTTTGGAGAATCAAGTCTTTGTGGAGACGTCTCTACCTCAGGTGAGTTGAATTACCTCGCCCAATGGCGATCTGGAGGAACTATTTGTGCAGACAAAGTGGAGCTCAATTTATTAATAATACAAGGCGACCAGGAAGTTGAGGGTTAGAAACCTTTGAACGACATGCCTTACTTGGAATATATCTAGATTTAGAACTCGTCTGAATTATCCCACATCAGTGTCCATAGTAAAACTCCCCAAATATCCTTGGATTGACCTTTTTGGGAGGTGAGAAATCTTAACCATGGATTTTTGGTAAAACAAATCTGAGCACTTGAACTCTATTGCACGCATTGAAATCTTCAATTTTGACTCTTAATTTAAAACAAAGTGAATCTGTGCCCTTGGATCTCATGGATATTTTAAAAAAACATGAGTTTCCATATTATATAGATACAAGGCAACTCTTGTTTTCTCAATGAATCGTCTTTTCTCATTTAATTTTGTAGACAAATAAACTACACATTAAATTTTTTTTTTATAAAATAATTAAACAAATAGTACTTGACATTGTAATTACTTATTCATCTAAAGAGTGATTTTTTTTTGTCTTTGATGATCTTTTTTTTTAAATTAGATAATTTTTTTTATATTTTTGGATTCTTCACGGAAAGAGAAATAAAAAAAAGTATAAAATTTTAATCAAGAAAAATTTACTAAAGAGAAAAAAACTCGTAAACTAAAACGGTTAAAAAATACTTTAAAAAAATTTACCCAAACAGTTAAGGGGTTAATACACTTTACATTCCCACACTGTTGTTGGATTGTCACTTTGCACTCTTCACTTTCAATTTTGGCAGTTCAATTCTTGCACTTTTGGCCCACTGGCATTATACCCCTCCGTCCATACAACGTCATAAGGAATGATGGGAAATGAGCTCGTGAGTCGTGACTTTAACATGCGTATTCTTGAGGGCATTAGTGGAATTTGACCTAGTCTCTCCCCACCTGCACTTTTACAAGTAATTGGAGCGCCCTAAAATAAGGTGATATAATGGCTCAAATATGAAAACAATAGACTTAATTGACTTCTAAACCTCTATCTATGGTTCAAGCCTTTCTTTTCAATGTTAAGCACATGAATTTCAGCTTTTGTTCTTCACTTTAATGCTACATCCCATTTTGTCTGTTGCAATCTTACTCCAAAATTAGCTTTATCACCCAAACTTCTCATATTTTCCTACAAGAAATAATTATTCCAATTAACCAACAATTATGCATAAAATTGAGGGAATTAGATTTATAAATGTGTAAAACAATGTGCACTTTTAGACCTTTATCAATATCACAACCTTTTCTCTTTGGCACATTGGAGGGTCATACCGTAGAAAGAATCCACATTCTCCTTTTTGCTTCAATATAAAATCAATCAATATTCAACAAATATTTAGAAAAAAATTGCATGATTACATTTAAGAAAAAAAAGCATTAGAAAATGTGACATTACCTCATATCTCTCACATCCCATAAATGTTCTTCCTAGATTCGAAATAGTCCATGATGTCCTCAGTTGTGATTCAACTTCCATTCAAATAGCCTTCCATCCATTTTTCTCTCTTCCTTCACTTCTGATCTTTCCCTATTTTCTTGCATTTATAGACCCCCTTTTACACACACAAAGTAAAAGTGCAGGGGGATTCAATCATCATTTTTGGCAGGAAGAGGGCAGTATGGACCTGTTGTATGCTTGTACCCTTAAAAACTATTCCATGTGACAACATGTGCCTTTT
Organism: Actinidia arguta var. hypoleuca; assembly: GCA_030159115.1. Classification (NCBI taxonomy): domain Eukaryota; kingdom Viridiplantae; phylum Streptophyta; class Magnoliopsida; order Ericales; family Actinidiaceae; genus Actinidia; species Actinidia arguta. The sequence continues at coordinate 3,539,193 of BRYE01000022.1, forward strand.
CCTATTTCCAATTCTAGCGGAATTGGACGGAGGGAGTATTGATAGTTTACTAAAAGTGCGAGGGTTGGACTGCCAAAGTTTGAAGTGAAGGATGCAAAGTGATAATTCAACCAAAGTACAGGAGTGCAAAGTGAAATAAACCTTTAATTAAGTAATCCAACGGATGAGGGTTGGACTCAAGATTTTAATTCTAATCGTCATCATTTAGACTTAACCCAAACAAACGGTGTCTGATCCACACGACCCCGTTCCACTACTTGAGGTGATATGGCTCCATCTTGACCTTCCGTTATAGCTTTCAATGAGGTGGTACAATTATAGGTAATGGAAGGGAGACCTCCATTTCACATATGATACGTAGAGGATTTAAATCCAGCCGGCCTCCCCTGTTTTTTAATAGATGAGAGCAAACCCTCACTCCATCTGAGGACTGTTAGAAATTTTCAAAATATTAAGGGTATTAGTTTTGGGTTTTTTGAAAAACTTCCTTATTTCATTAGAATGCTCAATTTTGTATGTGGGTTTTGTCCCACATTGGTTAGATATGGAAAAGTTATTTCCTTTATAAAGGGAAAGATGTTTGAAGTATTAAATATATTTAGATCTAAAGAGGCTATGCTATGGTGCTTCGCACCATAAAATATTATGGTGCTCCACACCATAAACCGGCAAAGCCGGTGCTTCGCACCATGAATCCGGACCCGCGCGCGCGTGCGTGGCAGTGGGCTGTGTGGCTGCAATGTGGCGCTTTGATGGCGCACTTTGCACTTGGCGCGAGGCGCCTTGTAGGCGCCCTTTCTTATTGCAA
>BRYE01000022.1:3567500-3580000 GCA_030159115.1 Actinidia arguta var. hypoleuca
CTGCCACATACCTATCTCTTGTAAGCTGGTTGACAACGTTTAACCCGCGACACGCCATTGTCCAAGTGCATGCTCTATCGTTTCAGATGCCTTTGATGGCGGTCCGCCTTCCTCTCTTAATGGCGGTCCGCTGGCCTTTCGCATTAATGGCATTTTGTTCGCCTTCTTCATTAATGATGGTTTGTTCACCATCCCTTCACCCCTATAAATTGAGTAGACCCTGCACTTCATTTAGCATCCAAAACCTCCATTCCTTCTGAGTCTACTTCTCTCTCTAGGATTAAGGTAGATGGTTTTAGAGTTTTGCCCCTTGGGGCCTCCTACTGCTAAGATGTCTTCGAAGTAGTGGGAGGATCTAGTAATTGTGCCTTGGAAACTATTAAGTAGTTTCAGTGGGGTGGAGCTCGGTGCAGGCTGCCGCCTTACCATAGATATAATATTGATCATCATTTCTGGGTTGATAAGCAGTCTGCTGCGTCTAATCCGATGTCGGATATTGCAGACTTCAACCTAGTTAGGAGCTGCTGCTGTGAAACCTGGATTCCGTAGTTCAGAGTGGGTTCATAGATATAATCTTGATCATCACTTTTGGAACTAGGCAATTTTGACATTCATATCCATTCTCTGGGCAACTGTTCGTAAAGATCCTCCAGCGCAGTTCGATTGTCTTTTACTTAGAGTAGGTTTCGTACTTGCATATTTTTGTAATCGAACGATCTTGTATTTGAACGATTCTCTATAATGAATTCTGGGCTTGCAATCGAACGATCTTGTATTTGAATGAAAAATTTTCTTCTGTACCTCGTTTGCGTTCTATTTTTAGAATTTACATTCTCGTAAAATGTTTGATTCGTAGAACGGAGCTCGGACCTTGATCGGAGCTTTACTAACCTTTCTTCTAACCATCGCTTACACTTGGGCAAATTGGCGGGACAGAATTTGGAACGCGCTTCAAGCTTGACTAACCCTTTCCTAAAAATTCTTACTAAGTATGCTTTGGAAAAATTTCACGAGACAAAACTCGGAACTCGAATGGAGCTCGACTAACCTACCCTTAAATTTTTTCTTAATATACTTTGACAAAATTTTTAGGACAGAGCTCGAAGCCTGCGAAGAGCTTGGCTAGCCCTTCCCTAAATTTTTGGCCAAGTATAATTTGATAAAATTTTTAAGAGATAAAGCTCGAAACTTGCGTAAAGCTCGGCTAACTCTTTCCTAAAAATTTTCTAAGTATACTTAGGGTAAATTTGGTGGACAGATCTTAGAGCTCGCTTGGAGCTCGGCTAACTTTTCCTCATTCGTAAACTTTTGCTAAGTATATTTTGGTAAAATTTTCAAGAGACAGAGCATGGAACTCGCGTGGAGCTCAGCTAGCCCTTCCCTAAAATTTTTCTAAGTATACTTAGGGAAAATTCGATGGACAGAGATCAGAACTCACATGGAGCTCAGCTAACTCTTCCTCATTTGTTAATTTTTACTAAGTATACTTTGTTAAAAATTTTAAGAGACAGAGCTCAGAACTCGCGTGGAGCTTAGCGGCTAGCTCTTTCCTAAAAATTTTCTAAGTGTACTTAGGGTAAATTCGGTGGACAGAGCTTCGAACTCGCTTGGAGCTTGGCTAACTCTTCCTCATTTGTGATTTTTGCTAAGTATACTTTGACAAAAGTTTCAAGAGACAGAGCTCGGAACTCGCGTGAAACTCAGCTAGCCCTTTCCTAAAATGTTTCTAAGTATAATTAGACAAATTTTTGGATAGGGTTCGAAGCTCACTTGCAGCTCGGCTAATCCTTCCATAACTATCGTAGCCCATATCTAGCTTTGTCTTGTACTTCTCCATAAAGAAATGAAATCTTTATATGACACGGCTTTTACAAGTATATTTGATAAGGATTTGAGCTCGGTAAGAAAAGTTATATTTCAGTGGGAGTATTTTCTCATGTTGTTAAAATTCTAAGATCTGGGGACTTGCTTGCCCTCGTGATCTTCGAGGTAGTAGGCACCCTTCCCAGCGAGCTTGGATATCTTGTAGGATCCTTTCCAATTTGGGTCGAGCTTCCCGTCCGTCGGATCCTTGGAGTTTCCAATATCCTTCCTTCAAAAACGAGATCTCCAATTGAAAATTCTTTGTGCTGGACCTTCTGGTTGTAAGTCTTAGCTAACTGTTTCTGATAGTCAACCTTTGTATCAGCGCATTTTTTCTTCTTTCATCGACAAGGTCAAGGTCTTGAGCTAAGACTTCCTCATTGCGACTCGCATCGTATGCTTCAGTCCGTATTATGGGCAAACTGACCTCCAGTGGGATTACAACTTTGAATTCAAAAGCCAAAGAGTAAGGCATTTCGTTCGTTACTTTCCGCAATGTGATCTGATAAGCACACAAAATATTTGGTAGTTCCTCGACTCATTTGCCCTTGACTTTTTCAAGCCTCTTCTTGATTCCGTTCATGATCGTCTTGTTGGTTGCCTCGGCTTGCCCATTGCACTATGGGTAGCTCAGTGTTGGGTTGTAGAATTCGATCTTGAGCTGCTCCAATCGGTATTTAACTTTTTTGCCCAAAAATTGGGTGCCGTTGTTCGACACGAATGTTCTGGGGATGCCAAACTTGGACAAAATATTTCTTCTGATAAATCTGATCACATCTATGTCTCTAATTTGGGCTAGTGTTTTAGCTTCTACACATTTTGAGAAGTAGTTCGTTGCTGCTAATTGAAACTTCTTGTTCCCCAGAGCTCATAGCAGAATCCCCACGATGTCCATCCCCCAGTAGGCAAAGGGCAACAGACTGGTGAGAGGGCTCAAGTCCTTAGCAGGTTGATGAATTAGGGGGGAAATAGCTAGCACTTGGTACATTTGTGGATATACACTTGGGTGTTTTTTCGCATATACAGCCACTAGTATCCCTGAGTTAGAGCTCGGTGGGGCAGTGATCTTTCCCATAAGTGTAGTCCTTACATGCCCTCGTGGATCTCAAAAAGCACATCTTTGACTAGGCTGGGGTGAACGCACAACAAGTAGGGCCCTAGATATGATCTATTGTATAAGTCCCCAGAAGGGAAGATCCAGAATCGTGCTGCCTTTGCTCGGAGTTTATGCGTCTCCCTCTTGTCTTTTGGTAACTTATCATGCTGCAAAAAATTTACAATCAGATCCATCCAACTCGGTCCCAGCTCAGTGTTAGCTAGGATGGATTCCTAAGGCACTTCGTGACTGGGGGCCGAGATCAAGTCGACTACGATGGTTTGACCTATTTCCCCTTAAAAAATCGATACCAATCCTGCTAGTGTGTCTGCGTGTGAGTTCAAGACCTTCCTTACTTGCTCAATCTTTACTACTCTGAATTCGGGAAGGAGCTTCTTTGCCAATATCAAATACTTAGCCATCTTGGCTCCTAGAACTTCAAATTTACCCGTGACTTGGTTGATGACCAATTTTGAGTCACCGAACATATGGAGCTCGGGAATCTTTAGCTTGCTAGCAGACTAGAGTCCCGCAATAAAGGCTTCGTATTCGTCTTTGTTGTTTATTGTTGAGAAATTCAGTTTGCTGTGGTGTTCAAAAATTACTCCCTCTGGGCTTTTTAAGACTACTCCTGCTCTTGCACCCAAGGCTATTTTTCACTCCGTCAACAAACATTCTCTAGGCCGAGGTGGGATCGATTAAAGGTGGTTCTGGAATAACCTCGGGAACCTCAGTCGTTTTGCCAATGGCCACCATTTTTGCATTCTGGGGTGTTTCTCAGACAACCTTTGGAACCCCGGAGACTAATTAGGTTTCAAAAGATCCTACCACTGAGCTTTCCCCTTCTTTGTGTGCAGACGCAAGGCAAGCTTGCTCTGGACTCACAATTCTGGGCAAGAACTACGCCACGAAGTCAACCAAGATCTATCCTTCTATTGCTATCCTTGGCAGAAATTTTATATCTCATTGTCCGAGTTTGATAGCCTATTTGGACAGTTGGTTAGACAAGTCTGCCTTTTATAAAAAAATACTAGAACAAGCTTCTCTAGCTGTAAGTACCTTATTTGGTAACCCGTAAATATCTTGCTAACAAAGTAGATCGGGCGTTGCCCTTCGGCTACCTCTCTCAAGATTATCGAGCTAATGGCATGTTCAGAGACAATGAGGTAAATGTAGTGTAACTCTCCCTCATCTGACATGGAAAGAAGCGGTGGTTCAGTTATATATTTCTTGAATTGTTGGAGTACGAGCTCACACTCCTCATTTCATAAAAAAATTGTATTTTTGCGAAGGAGTTTAAAAATGGACGGCATTTATCCGAGGACTTACTAATGAATCTGTTCAGTGCAGCTGCCATCTCGATCAATTTTTTAACCTCCTTCGTAGTCTTTGTACTGAAGAGGTTACTAATTTATGTTATTTGATCTAGATTCGCCTTTCACCCGAAAGGCACAATTTGTCATTTTCAATCTCAACTTGTGTCTTTTTAGTATTGTGAACACTTTAGTCAGGTCCCTGATGTGGTTTAGTTCTTCTTTGCTCTTGACTACCATATCATTGATGTAAGCATCCCTGGTTTTACCTAGAATCGGCACGAATAATTTTCTAATCATCATTTGATATGTAGTCCCAGCATTTTTCAAACCAAGGGGCATAGCCTTGTAGTAGAATACGCCTTGGGGGTGATGAATGCCTTCTCCTGATCGGGCTTGTGCATAGCTATATAATGGTAACCTCGGTATGCATCCAAGAAGTTCATCTAGGCATGACCCGAGGTAAAGTCCACCAACTTGATCGATTTTTGGCAAAAGGAAGCAGTCTTTAGGATAAACTCGGTTGAGGCTTGTGAAGTCAATGCACACTCTCCATTTGCTAGTTTTTTTCTTTAACACGACTTTGTTGGTCAGCCAACTCAAGTAAAGAACTTCAGTTATTGTATTTGCCTGCTTCAGTTTTTTCACTTCTTTAATCATTGCATCCACATGCTCTGTTGCATATCTCCTCTCTCGTTTCACTGGTTGGGCGTCGGGAAGGATTTTTAACTTGTGCATGATGAAGTTGGGATCTATCCTGGGCATTTCGTAAGGTGTCCATGCAAAGACCAAGATATTAGCTTTAAGGAACTAGATAAACTCTCCCGTTCCTCCAATTTTGCACCAGTGAGAACGAAGCGATCTGAGATTGGCTTGTCCAATTCATAGCATATCAAGTCTTCCACGACCTTAGCATCGGTGTCCCTCTCGATGTCCTACAAGACTTTGTGTTCCTCTTTGATCAGTTGCACCTTCTACATGGCTACCTTAGTGGAGATCATAGCGAGGTAGCATTATTTGGCCGCTACTTGATCTCCATAAAGGGTTTCTTCACCTCGGGGGGTGACAAACTTGATGACCTAGTCTAGTGTGGAGACCACCCCCATCATTTTGTGCAACCAATCTTGGCCAACAATTGCATTATTTGGGAAATGTATGTTTATAACATCGAACTCTATCACTTGCTCTTGGGAATCGGCTTGGAATTTTAGGGTCATAGTTCCTAAGGGCTAGTGAGATTGAGTGTTGAATCCTACCAGAGGAGCTCGGGTTGGCTTAGGTATGATTAAGAAAGCTTAAATTGTTTAAATAGGTCGTAATACACCACCTCAATGAGCTTCCTGTATCCACCAAGATCTTTTTCACGTCATAGCCGTTCATTATAAGGTGGATGATTAAGGGGTCAAAATGGGAGTGTTGCCCCCTCTCCAAGTTGATTTTGGTGAACATGATGTTCCCTGTCTTGGACATCGTCTGCCTTGACTTCTTAGCCGTTGATTGGACTGAGAAAACCTCGTTCATTTGTTTAATCATTCGGATCTCTCCCCGGATTCTATTCTCAAGATTTGGGTAATTTGGACCCCCTATCATGTGAATGGTGCCTAAGGAAAGATCCTCTTCCTCCTCAGTGGTTTTGTCTGTCTCGCCATCACCTCGCTCGAACCTTGGATTTGGTCTGACTTTGGCCTTCTCTGCTCGTGTTTTCTCCTCATCCATGAACTCCTTCAGGTGTCTGTCTCAGACCAGCTGGTCTAAGAAAATCTTTAGAGCTCGGTAGTTCTTCGTCTTGTGTCCTATTTTTTCGTGGAAGGAACACCTCCACTGTTGGTTGCATCTGTTGGGATCTCCTCTAATGGATTCAGGCTTTCTAAAATAAGGCTTATCTCAGATTCAGGCGAAGAACTTGTAGATTGGTTATTTAAAAACTACGTTGATCCCCTATGTCACCCGACTCTCGTAGTCAACCGAACTTTCCTTATGCTTCTTGAATGGACCTTCACCCCTGACAGTAGTCCTTGTAGCTTTTTATGCTTGCTTGACATCATCCTCCAACTAGGCAAACATCTCAACTTGGGACTTAAAGTCCCAGAGATCGGTTGGAGGGTTAAGCGTCAAGTTTTCCCAAAGTATCTCCTTAGGAGTCAGCCTGAGCTTGTAGCTTGCCACTACTAACTCCTCGGAGCATTCTTCGATCTCATTGTATGTCGCCCAATATCATTTGTTGTAGTTCCTAATTATCTTATTCTTGCCCTTTTTGAGCTTCCACAATGAACCTACGCCTTTCGGCGCCTTTGTGTTAATCACGAACCAAGCTATGAATGACTCAGTCAGTTTATGAAAGTTCTCTATTGACCCTGCCAGCAACTTGTCGAACCACTATAAGAACGGTTGCTACTTTGCGATGCCATCAGAACTTGCTTTGTGAATGTCCATAATCGATTTTGCACATATGACATCAATTATGTGGGTACATGTTTGAGGGATGAGAGGAAGAAAATCAAGGATTGACACCCGCGATAGTTATACGGTTGCGTTGGTGGCTTCAACTCGTCGTCCATCAATGCCCTAGCTGTAACTCTGAAATAGTAAGACAAGCCGACGAAGCTATTTTTAGAAAATGGCTCTCCAACGGTCAAATTAGATAAATGGAATAGGTAGGTAGAGAAAGTTTGTATGTTCTTTAGCCAAATGTTGCGTACCTTTTCATGAAAGAAATGCTGATTTTATATAGTACAAATCGTCGCATGCCTTGATGCGCTAGCTGTCCTGTCATTAAATAGACTACAGCTCAGCGTGTGCTTGTATGTGCTGACCGTTGTGTCAGTGAGTAGGCGGCTGACCTAGCCATGCTCCTAGGGATTAGCTAGTACCTTCTCATCATTCCATCGACGTCTCCATCCGAACGTGGGGGCTATCAGAAGGAACTTCAACGTACAAGTCACCTTCTGTCACCTGACATCCCTCGGGATTACCGCCGACCGTTGTCCCTCATCCAGGCTTAAGCTTGGTCACCCTACCGAACTTGCTAAGAAGTGACAACTCGGGCGTAGGGGTAACTTTAGCTCGGACAGGGTCTATCTTCGAAGCAGTCTGCATTGAGCTCCGGTGTAGAGGACTTCCGAGCTTGCTCCATAACAACAACTCGGTGGTGGCCTATGCCCTAGTAAGGCCAGACTCCGTCATTGTATATTTTGTCCCCTTACAGTTAAAAATGCGTGATCATGGCTCCATTAATTTCATGTTGTTTTTTAAGTCTTAATGACTAAACAGGTATGGGATGGAGTTGAGAAAACTGTAGTTGTTCATGTTTCGATTGCTTATGGTCCAACAAAATATTGTGAATGGCTATGTTATACATGGACTGAGTGTGAGTGTCCGGTGCGGATGTATATCTAGGGGTTGGACACCTCAAATGGAACAATGAAAGATGTGCGGATATGTATCCAAATATGGATATGGGTACAAAAATAAGTTGAGTATTTAAATTTTAGATGGTATAGTTTTTCTATTAACATGAGTTGAATAATTGACCCAATAATTTTTTTTGGAATGAAATTTTTGGACTCTTTATTATTAGCCCAATGACCTCTGAGACAAGAAAGAGGCATGTTTAAGCCATGAGCCTAGCCTCGTGTGAAGCCCATGAGCCCAATGGCCTTATTGTGCTTCCTAATTCAATTTGCTCATTCGTAACTTGAACAACTTGAGAGAGAGAGAAACATAAAAGGCAGCTTACAATCAGATCTACAAACAGTTCGACCAAATCTGCAACAAGCTGCATCGCCTCCTCACATCCGTGTTCGATAAAAAGTAGCTGCACCACACACGACACATATCCAGCACCCATGTCGGGTCTTGTAGACACAAGTACTCCGCCAAATCTGGTGAGTCCGTGTAACATTGGTTAATGACAAGCTTGTACTGCATTGTAGTTGCAAGAAACTACAACTACAAGTATATTATGTAGTAATGTATTTGCCCTCGCAACTCAAAAAAAATAAAAAATCAAATACTAAATTGCGGATTGGTATCAAAAAATTGAACTATTGCCAGTTATTGTCTTATCCAAGTATTATATTTGAATAGGACATGGACGGTTATTGGGTATTGAACTTCCTATGCAAGAATTTTGGTTGAAAGTCGACATGTACCATGAGATAAGAAGGGACTACACTTGCCAAGGTGGATTATTCTGTGTTCTGATTGGTGTTAACTTAAAGTTTTGATGGTTCGGATAATACTAATGATCAGCAACCATTGGAATTTACTAGGCACTTGAGTGTAGTTATTCAGTGTGTTCTTATGTCAGAAATTATGATGATGATCAGAACAAGCTACTCTAGCTCATTCATTGTGGATTATGACCGCATTGATGTTTCTTTTCTAGCAGTTATCCCTATCAGAAATGGTATTGATAAGCTTCATATGGAGTAGTAGTTTCAGTTGATTGTTGTTGTCCTATTGAGTACATCCGCTATGTAGGGGCCGAGCCTATTGAAGATATATATGGCTCTGCTGAGGAAGAGCCTTAGACTCGTAGTTTAATCTTGTAACATTGTAGTGATGATATGAGGGCATAATCCATGCATTGTCTCCGGGTAAGGCTTTCATGTGGAAGTTTTTGAGTTCTTCAAAAGTTGCTTTCTCCTTTTACATGGCTTTATCTTTATCACATTTCTCGTTTTACTATCCGACGGCTAGGAATTTGGAATTGTGAAAGTTTCCTATTGATGTGCTCTTTCGAAAGTCTACCCTGAAAATTTGGAATTCCGGTCCCCTTTAGGCTATATTTGGATTAAGGATTTAGGAATGAATTTGTGGGGATAAAAGAAAAGGAAACATATTAATTCGCAATTGTTGGATCCACTAACTTTTCCTTTTCCTTTTTTTTTCTTTTTCCTTTTCCTTTTCCTTTTCACCAAATCCTTAATCCAAACACAGTCTTACTATCCTACTCTTTGCCCAATTACACTGTTTGTCGTTAGCATACTTTCATATTGGTTCTCTGCAATATTGGGCATTTGTGGTATCACTGAATCATCATTAATCAAGATTGCCCGTATATCACAACTAAGCACCTGTGCTACTCCATCGATCTTCTGTGATGACACCCTCGTTCGAACCCCTCTATTGTGGGGCGTAATTGCTTCATCAATACCATTACCAATTTATCTTATAGTTCTCTATCTGCCCTTGAACGAAACTGCTCAACTTTTATGTGCCAGAGGCATGGTTTGCCTTTCTGAATACCACGAGGAAGATATACTGTGCATCTTTCCTTACTGCGGGGATTCCTTTCTCAGAGTCCCTCAGACCACATTCTTATCACTTTCTATCAACCAGCCCTCACCGTTCATCAAGAGCAGATCATGACCATCGGATGGATCCAATTCAAGAAAATCCGTTTGCATCCGAGAGTGCCATAGTGGAAGCCGGAGAGAGCATTACGATCTCAATAGAGGGTAGTAAAACCACAAAAGATTCAGGAAACAAACACAGAGAGAACCCATCAAGCATTTAAATTCTTTCGATCTTCGATTCCTGTCTGCAGGATTGAAACTTCTGGATTGCTATGACAGAGAAAATGGGTGCATAGGGAAAGTTGGAATTGAACACACCCTACATTGTTTTTCCTCGTAGCGGCTTGTAAAAATTTTACAGCATTCCTTTTCTTTTTTCTTTGGCTAGTTCAGCTCATTTAAATTATTCTATGTATATTTCTGTGTTATGTTACTTTTCTGAAACTATATATCTATAGGGTGTACTAGTGGTGTTAGAATTTTTATACATGGCAAATTTGTTTTAGTTATGCTCTTATGAATTTATTTTTGGACAATTAGGGTGGAAGTTGCATAGTTAATTTAGCTGACGAATTTGGGACTTTGTTGACTTTATTCCTAAATAAAATGTCATTTTTTAAATCCAAATAAATCTGAACCCGTTCCTCAAATTCTGGCCCGAAACCCGTAATCCGAATTTGATAATTGATGTTCAATAGATTCAGATCAGATTTGTTTTAGAATTTGATTTGAACAATTAGAATTCTACAGTTTCAATCTGATTCTAATGTAGTCCACTTGTCAATACTCATTAAGAATTTAGAAAGAATGTAAGAATGCAAAGCTTACATGAATAAATTTAAAGCATAATTTTATTACAATTGGTCCATGTAAGTTGACCAAAGTGAAGCTTTGGTTGCTAAAAACGACTGCGTGACTTTTTGCGTGCCTGCTTTTCATCCAAATTATTAATGTGTATTGATAAAAGATAATATTGGAACTAGATTGAAACAACATGTCTTGATTATTTAAATAAAAACATAAGGATAAAAATCTAACTTTGCTCAAACTATAGTAGAATTTACCGATGAAAAAAAATATATAACTTCTCTACTGTCCATATTTTTGACTGCATAGTACAATTGAAATATTTTGGGCACATTCTAACAAATCGTTTATATTGTAGATCTCATCTAGAAGTTAATATTATAAAAAATCATGTTGATCGGACACATATCAATATCAATTTATATCAAGATAAATGAGAATAATCATGTATGTTATACTCATTTATTAGGTGATGCAACGACTACAAATAAGAAATCAAAAGCCAAATCCTAGCCGTTGATTCCGAAGAATACCGGTTCGGATTTCTTCCCTAAAGTTGTTGATTCAAAGTAATACCAGGCAAAGAGGTATCAAACGCTCGTTGATTCGCGAGAATACCGAACGATTGAAAAATGCGCAAACTTGCATACAGATATTATTAATCTCCAAAAACTGTTGAAAATAACACGAATAAGAGTATAAATAAGTCATCCAAAACTCTAAGGCCCGGTACAAACCGAGTTAAAAGAAATGCTTAATGAAATCATAAAAAAATAAGCCCCAAAACTGGCCCAAAATACTAAACGGGCCAAAAAATATACTTAGAATTTTTTTTTGCATTTTCCTAGGCCGAGAATTGATTAAAGTTTTTCAGGGGTCTTCGGCTCGTTGAGAGCTTTCAGAAAATATATTATAATTGGAAAACAGAGTTACGCAGCAAAAGTTATAGCCGATTAATGTTTACCGACCACGCGAGTATAACGACGTTCTCGGGTTTTCAAGTAATCTTCAGCGTTGCTATCTGCATCCTCCTCCCTAGGTTGGAAAGAATTCACCCTCGAATTCAGTACCTCCTCCTCTTGAGCCGAATATCGATCCTTGGTCAGCACTGCCCACACAAAATCCCCAACATCGAACTCCACCAAGAGTCGCTTCTTGTCAACCGCGTCCTTATACTTTGTCGTCGACTCAAGTAAATGCTGTTGCACTTGTTTATGGACATCATGTGAATCACTAATGAAATCCTCAGCCTACTTATGTACCCTCTTCAAATGAGTCCAAAATAGAGATCAAAATACTTGAACTAAAGTTATGTCCAAAAGAATTTTGTTAAAATCCTAAAGTTTGACTATGAAAATAAATTAAATCTTCTAATTTTAATTATAACAAATCGAACCTCATACTTTTACTTCGGTAGAAATTTAAATCATCCGTTAGTATCCATTCATCTAAGGTTAACGGAACCAATTGGTTCCTATCCAAAATGCACTACAATCATGCCATATAGTTTTTTTTTTTTTAAGTCCTAATCGAATCATTCTTATTCTAAAATGGCATAAAAATTTCGTCTATTTAAATAAATAGAAAATCAAAAATCTTTAATTTGTCTTGGTAATTGGTTCACTTAGGACTTTAAAAGGGTTAACATTATACGAAGTTATTTTTATATATTTCGGGAGAAAATCAATTGGTTCCATTATCTTTAGACAGACGGAGATTAACGAATTATATAAATTACTATCAAAATAAAAATACATGATTTAATTTATTTAAATTATTATCAAAATAAAAATACATGATTTAATTTGTTACAATTAAAACTGTAAAATTTATTTTGTTCCTATTAATGAAACTCTGGTTCTTTTACTTAAATCTCTTCCCAACTTTTTAAGAAGTCAATCCAAATGAACGTATATGTTAGCAAATGCCAAAAGCATTGTCCTTTTGCAGAGAATGAAGGACAATGGGCACTCTGATCAAAGATGGTTCTCTGAGCGTTCAAGTGCAGTTGTTTCTCAGTAAGACATGTCTTAACAGTTAAGGCAATGGCCAAGAAATTGCATTTACACCCCATATTTTATCAGAACAATTTTTTGTTCACTTCAAGGTGAAAATTGGACT
>BRYE01000022.1:3585000-3592500 GCA_030159115.1 Actinidia arguta var. hypoleuca
TTGGTCAGTCACAAAAATCTTGGGAATGGATTATATGGGAAATGATGATGAAGTTATCAATAGAATCATGGTTACTGATGAGGAAGCAGAACTGAGGTCTGTTCTATAGGCTCAGCCCCATTAGTAGTTTTCTACAACCACTGCCAACTAGGGCAGTATGAAAATCCTCTCCTTAAATGTTAGAGGATTAGGAAGGAGGGAAAAAAGATGTAAAGTGAAAAATCTGGTTAGGAGTCAGAATGTAGACATCTTGTTGCTACAGGAAACAAAATTAAAGGAGCTCAAGTCCAACATTCTCCAGTCTATTGAGGGTAATTCCGAACTTGACTCTGTTCATGCTGATGCTGATAGGAGTGCTGGTGGTATAATAACTACATGGAAACCTAATTTTTTCAAGTTAGTATCCTCTTGCTGTAATAGGAATTTTGTTCTAATGAGTGGTATCATCCTTCCTGATTTTCCATGTACTATTCTGAATGTCTATGGGCCTAGTACTATTTCTGAAAAGAGATCTGTTTGGTCTTCAATTATGAACTTAAAAGGTCATTTCCCCTCCCCTTGGTGTATGGGTGAGGACTTTAATGAAGTTAGAAATACAAATGAAAGGCAGGGTTGTTCCAATAAAGATAGAGGGATGGCTGACTTTAATAATTTCATTGATGCTATCGAGGTGGTGAACCTGCAGTTGTTGGGGAGAAGCTTCACATGGTCAAACAACCAAGAAGGGGAGAAGGGGAGTAGAATTGACAGGTTTCTACTAAATCATGATTGGTTAGTCAAGTTTGAATTGAAGTAATGGGGTTTGCCTAGAACTGTTTCTGATCATTGCCCAATTCTTATAAAGGTTGATGATAGGGATTAGGGCCCAAAGCCCTTTAAATTTCTCAATGCTTGGTTATCTAATCCTAATTGTATCCAGCTAATGGAAGAAGCCTGGGCAAGTAACTCTGGTCAAGGCTGGGCAACTTTTAGAATTCATAAGAAATTAAAGAGTATGAAGGCTTCTCTCAAAGTCTAGGCAAAAAAAGAGTTTGAAGGGTTACAGTCAAAGCTTGAGAATGTTAAAGGAGAGTTCCATGATCTGGATATTAAAGCTGAGCAAATATCATTATCTGATGCTGACAAGTCTAATAGAAAGGAGTTACGAACAAAAATGTGGAAATTAAGTAGATCTGTGGACAGAATGTGGTGGCAGAAATCCAGACTAAAATGGCAGCTTCAAGGTGACAAAAATACAAAGTTCTTCCATTCCATGGTTATTAGTAGGCAAACCAGGAACAACATCAATTCCATTTTAGAAAATGATGAGCAAATTGAAGACCCAAAGTTGATAAAGAAGGCTGTTTTCAACCACTTCAAGGGTCTATATGAAGAAGAGCTGGTTGTTAGACCAATGTTCATAGAAAGGCAGGGAAATGGCATTAGTGAGGAAATGGCAGACCAATTAGTGGAAGCCTTCACTGAGAATGAAGTTTGGCACTGTATTAAATCCTGCGATAGAAACAAGGCCCCTGGGCCAGATGGTTTCAATATGCTAAGCATCAAAAAAGGATGGTGTTTTATGAAAAAGGATATTTTGGATTTTATGGGTGAGTTCCACAAGAATTGTAAGCTACCCAAATGCTTGAATTCCTCCTTTATCACTCTGGTCCCAAAAGTAAATAATCCTATGGCTTTGTCAGATTTTAGACCAATAAGCCTTATAGGAAACATGTACAAGATATTAGCCAAAGTTTTAGCAGCAAGGTTCAAAAAAATTATTCTTGTGGTAATGGGTGAGGTCCAATCAGCTTTCATTGGTGGGAGAAACATTCAGGATGGTATTCTTATTGCAAATAAGGTGGTGGAGGAATGGAAAAGATGTAGACAAAGAGGTATTATTATAAAGTTGGACTTTGAAAAGGCTTTCAACAAAGTAAATTGGAACTATCTACTGAAAATGACGGAACTAATGGACTTTCCTCAAAGGTGGAGAGCCTAGATAAAAGAGTGTCTGTCTTCAGCTAGAGTCTCTGATCTGGTTAATGGCTCTCTTGGAAAAGAGTTTCAGATGCAAAAAGGTGTTAGACAAGGTGATCCCATGTCACCTTTCTTATCATCTTAGCAGCCGAAGGTCTAAATTGGCTACTAAAGAGTGTCGAATTGTTGGGATCGTTTAGTGGCCTCAAGATGGGAGTAAATGGGCCAGTGGTCACCCATTTGCAATTTGCTGATGACACCTTGGTTTTCTGCCAGCCAAAGCTAGAAGAGGTAGTCTCTATAAAGAATATATTGAAGAGTTTTGAACATATGTCTAGCCTTAATATTAATTACCATAAATCTATAGTGTGTGGGGTGTTCATGGATGTAGCTGCAGTGCAACTCCTGGCAGATGCTCTTAATTGCCAAATTCAAAAGCTGCCCATCAAGTATCTAGGCCTACCTCTTGGAGCAAATCCCAAATTGAAAGCAACTTGGAAGCCTGTGATAGACAAAATCAAATCTAGATTGTCTTCATGGAAGAAAAGGCACTTGTCCTTCAGGGGGAGAATTGTCCTCATCAAGGTTGTCCTCCTTAGTCTCCCTTTGTATTATATGTCAATCTTTAAGATGCCTGAGTGTGTCATTAAAAGTATTGAATCAATCCAAGCTAGATTCCTGTGGGGTGGATCTGATCTAAAGAGGAAAATCCACTTGGTGGCATGGTCCAAGCTATCTCAAAGTAAATTACATGGTGGTCTAGGGATCAGAAATATCAAGTTCATGAATGAGTCTCTATTGTTGAAGTAGTGGTGGAGGTTTGGCATGGATAAGTCTTCTCTTTGGAGGAAAGTCCTAAATGCCAAGTATAACATGGATGGTAGGGATTGGATCCCTAAGATGGAGTTAAATAAGAAAGTATCAACTGTTTGGAGAGATATTATGCAAATTCATACAAGGCAACCATTATTGTTCGATATCTTCATGGAGAATGCAAAGTTGAGGGTTGGAGATGGCAGTTCCATCAAATTCTGGAAGGATATTTGGTTGGGCAATATTTCTCTTTAGTTCTTATTTCCTACTCTATTTAGAATTATTATCAATAAGACTAAGAGTCTAGGTGAAGTTTTTACAAGGTTTGAGGAATTGCAAAGATGGGTCTTTAGCTTCAGAAGATCTTTGTTGAATAGGGAAATAGAAGCTCTTACAGACCTAAATGATCTGATGGTTGTATCTGGTGTGGTGACTACTTTTGATAGGCCGGACGAGCTAATTTGGAAAGGTTGCTCCTTAGAAAAATTCACAGTTAAATCCATCTATGACACTGTTGTTTCCTCCCACTCAAATGTTGATGACACCTTCAAGCTAATTTGGAAGAATGTAGCTCCTCCTCGTGTGCAATGTTTTGGTTGACTATCTTATCTTGGCAGAGTTAAAACCTCTGAGTATTTATTCAGTCTCGGGAAAATCCACAACAAGGGTGAAGCTATGTGTTCATTTTGTAATAGTGAATTTGAATCTCTAGACCATCTGCTGCTCCACTGTACTCCTATTTGGGAATGTTGGGCTGCCATCAAAAGGTGGTGTGGAGTGTCCTGGGCAACTCCTGTATCCCTTGTAAGTCTATTCCATTGGTGGAGTGTCTGCATATGGCAGCCAAGCATCAAAGTGCTCTGGGATCCAATTCCCTTAGCTGTGGTGTGGTCAGTCTGGAATGTTAGAAACCAAAAGGTGTTTGAAAATAAGATAGTGGTCTGGCTCGAGGTTACTGAACTTATTATTGCTCGCATAGATTTTTGGGTATCATCAAGCAAGGATGGAAGGGATCTAACAATGGATGATATCATATTTAGGTTGAGTTCAGTAGCTAGTTCAGAGTAGATTCCCTAAATGGGCTTCCAGGGTTTGGGTATTTTTGCTCGTGGGTATTCAAATGCTTATGAAGTCTGTATCTATTTGAGCTTGTTTATTTCTCCTAGTTAGTAGTTAAGTAGTAGTGTTCAAGGTTCTGCTGTATGGTTGACTACTAATCAACATTTTTGGATGGCAGTCCTTTCTTGGTTGTGTCTTTTGCTCTCTATATCCCTATCTAATGAAATATTCTTCTTCGCCGTTCAAAAAAAAATTGAAAAATGGTAGTCATGGCCCTTTGATACGTCGCTCATGTGTTCTACAATCCAGAGGGCATGACGGTGTGATAAAAATTCCCCAAAGAAGTTTTAAAAGTTGTCTTCTCTGCGTCCACCTCTGTTATCTTGATCTGATTATATCCACTGAAACCATCCATGAATGAAAACATTTGATGCTTAGCAGTTGCATTGACGAGATTATCCACATGCGACAAAAGGAAATCATCATTAGGGAAGGCCTTATTCAAATCCCAAAAATCCACACAGACCCTGATCTACCCATTCTTCTTCTTTACTGGGACTATGTTCGCAAGTCCAACTCGGACATTGGTTTGGCTGGATGAAATCAAATGCCCTTAGATTCTCTCTCCCTTCTTTGATCTTTTCCTCCAAGTCAGGGTGGTACTTTCGCACTACCTCCTTCACAAGTTTAGAGTTTGGAAAAACATCTAAGTGATGCGCCACCAACGATGGATCAAGACAGGCATCTCATCGTACCCCCATGCAAACACATCAGAATATTTTCTCAACAGGTCTATAAGTTTTCCCTTCTTCTCAATTGGTAGATATTTATTCACTTAGACTAGTTGTGGGGAACCTTGACCCCTTCGCAAATTTTTTTCTTCAAGGGGTTCTTGCTGTAGTTTAGGCCCCTCTTCCATGCATTCAAATGCCACCTCAGGCTTAGTCACCACCTCTTCCTCTGGTTTGATCATCTCCTTCTCTAATTCAATTACTTTGTCCCTATTTTCTTCGTAGGGTGTTGGTTCATAAGTGTAAATGTTTGGGTTCTCTACATGGGACTGACATTCGGGACTCTCCTCGCTGACTGCGGAGCTCATGCCGTCACACCATAAATTGGAGCCTTAAAGTTTCATCAAGTGAACAACAAACATGAAAAAAACATAGCCTTCTCTAATCAAGATCACTGTAGCAGTAGCAACAAAAGAAATTGTTGACATCCATCTCCACTTCAATTATCCTCTACATCTGAATCATCATATATGGTGATACAGCCCGAAGATGAATCACCTGAAGAAACGTAGATTATCCATTTCTGGATAACGATGTTAAACTAGCTTTAACTATACGAATCAAAACATTTCACACAACGCACGACTTCCACCACCACGTCTACAACTTATACTTCAACTAATGGCGTACGAGATAAGAACGTTGGAAGTGCAATAGCTAACATCGGTAGAAAAAGTACTAGTGTTTCATAACGCACTGAATTTTTTAAATACTTAGACACATACTTTAATATTTTTAAACAATAAGTTCTAAGAAAATGACTTTCATTAACAAATATTACTTATAACATTAAAAGAAAATAAACATGTGTAAAAAATGAACAAAATATGTCGCCAAAATTTATAAACAAACCAAAAATTAAAAAAAAAAAAAAAACTAAAAAACTAAAAATAAAAATTTGGGTTGATTCAGCCGACCCAGCTCGTTTGGGCTGGTCCCACGGGCCGAGCTGGACAGGATCTCCAATTTTTGTATTGGGCTCAACAAGTGGCGGGCTAACTCATCCCTTACCGAGTCAACCTAGGCCCATAACCAAATTGGACTGGGCCGGCCCAATTTGCACCACTAGGTACAAGTATTCAGGTATAAAGGTATGTTGAAATAATTGCATATTTGATTTTGATAATTAAATTTATTAACACTAAGTTTAGTGAAACTTATGATGAAAATCGTATTAAAGAATGTAAAATAAATTCACATATGTTAAATTACTTTATTAAACTCAAAAATAGCCGTAAACATGTTTGGTTTAATATTAAACGTGCATGCATAGATTGATAAACAACTTAGAGTTTGAAAGATTTATGTGACTAACTCACACTCTTAAAAAGAAACAATAGTTCTATTAAAGTTAAGTCTACACATGATTAAAATAATATTTGTAATCTTCTACAAATCATATTCAATATAATTATACGTATAAAACTTGTAGGAAAGTCAAACCAACTCTTAAACTCAAATTGGATAGTTGACAATCTTGAATTGTGAATAAAATAGTGTAAAATTGCTACTGTCACATGTTCGGTTGATCGAACTTGTCGACTGAAGGCTAATAAAGCACAGTCGAAGTGAAACAAAGGAAAGAATTGATCACTGGAATAATAGTGCAACAACGACCAAAGTCTACATTTGGTTGACCGAAGTTGAGAAAACACAACTGAAGTAGAAACAAAGGAATCAATAGCTCTCTAGAAATTCAGTAAAACCTCTACCGAAGTTAAGGTTCGATCGACTAAAGTCTCGACGAAGTTGAGATTCGGTCATCCAAAGACAGTTAATAACTAAATTGAAGAATGGATAGCTTACTAGAAATGTAGAGCAATGTCAACCGAAGTTGACATTCGGTCAACCAAAAGTTACAAACTCTCGACCGAAGTCAGCGAAGCCTTCAGCAAACGATAAGAATTGCTCTCTGGAAACTCAGTACAACCTCGATCGAAGTTTCGATCAAAATTTAAATATTTTGATCTTGCATGTCCAAATCAAGATCCAATGACTGAGATTCAATTAGAACGGCTAGATTACAAGCATTAAATGCTGCAATGACTCTATTCAAGTTTTGACTTATAAATTCATCCTTGGGGTTGTTGGAAGTGTATTGAAGTGCCATAAAATCTTATCTACACTTGTATTCAATACTTCAATATTTAATCATTTATTGTGAACTTGATTTGTCAAGAATCAAAGAGAGCAATATCACTATGGACATCTCCTTTAAAATTGTATATATATATTTGTCTAAATTAAGAATGCATTGTTAGTATACTTTTTAACAAGAATTTTAATTGGTCATTAATCCTACCAAACCTATTTCAACCCCCTCATAGTTTGCATTCTAGATAACAATTGGTATCAGAGCAGGACTTTATATTTTCTTTCAGATTTAACAATCTAGGAGTTAAAGATTCATGGCCAACATCATAGAAACACACATAGTCAAAGGCCAATCTATTAATAGACCTTCACACTCTATATTGTGCATTAGATGCAAATAAATTCAATTGAATTTTTATATGTAAAACAACTAAAAAAATTTGGGATATACTTGAAGTTCCCCATGAGGGAACAAGCCAAGTTCAGGAATCGAAAATAAGCATGTTAGTTCATAAATACGAATTATTTAGAATGAAAGCAAATGAAACAAGTTTTTGAAATATTTACTAGATTCACCGATATATTAATGGCTTGAAATCTCTTAGTAAAGTATATACTAATGTGGACATGGTCAAAAAGATTCTCAGGTGTCTACCAAGAAGTTGGGGACCAAAAGTGACAGCCATTAAAGAAGCAAAAGACCTCGCAAAAATGGGTCTTGACGAATTGGTTGGATCTTTCATGACACACGAGATCACATTAAAAAAGAAATAATGAGGAGAAT
>BRYE01000022.1:3602500-3605000 GCA_030159115.1 Actinidia arguta var. hypoleuca
TTTGGGGGGTGTATTGCACGCCTTCCATTTCTGGGGCACATTATTTCTTTACTATAGTTGGTGATCACACCCGTTGTATGTGGGTACATTTGACGCATCATAAATCTGAAACTCGCTATCTCTTAAAGTCCTTAGTACAACTTGTCGAAACTCAACTTTTTTCAAAAGTCAAGACCATCTGTAGTGACAATGGGCAAAAGGGGTATCAATTGTATGATAGTGGCAACCACAAAGTATTCACATCCTGAAAGTCGTTTTCCATGAAGATCACTTCCCTTTTTCTAGTACTGTTAAAATGTTTAGTTCTCATGTCTTGCCTTGCCCATTTGATGCTCCGGATGGGACTGTCCCAGTTAGTTCAACTATAAGTTCCCTTCCTGATTCACCATCTTTATGTCCAAACACAACACTTAATACGCCAATAATTTCTCCTTTTTCCAATTTTTCACCTAGTCCATCGCACCCGATCCCTCCCAGCTCAATTTCTCTAGAGCTAAATTATCCTATTGAACCACAACAGCATGCTCGTAAATTCAACCAGTCCACTACATGTACAAATTATTTGCGTGACTTCCATCTTGGATGCAGGCTCCCGTCTCGTTCATCTCAATCATCAGACTTGAAAATGGTAACTTCTTCTATCACTCCACATCCATTAAGAAGTTGCCTTTCTTATGATCATTTGTCTACTGCTCATCGTGCTTTCACCACCTCTATCTCTCTTGAAACACAACCTAAGACTTACTGGCATGCTGTCCAAAAACGTAAATGGAGATGTGCTATGCAAGCTGAGATAGATGCTCTTAAAACCAATCAAACGTGGACATTAACATCACTCCCTCCTGGAAAGAAACCCATTAGCTGCAAATGGGTTTACAAGATAAAATATAAACCGGATGGCTCAGTGAAGAGATACAAAGCCCGACTAGTTGCCAAGGGCTACCATCAAAGAGAGGTCTTGATTATAAAGAAACATTTGCTCCTGTTGCCAAACTAGTGACAGTGCGTGTCTTGCTTGCGATTGCAGCCATTCAAGTAAGGCACCTTGAACAACTTGATGTCAATAATTCATTTTTGCATGGAGATCTTGAAGAGGAGATTTACATGGACTTTCCTCCTGGCTTTGGAGGAAAGGGGGAAACAAGGGTATGCAAGCTCAACAAATCATTGTATGGACTAAAACAAGTATCAAGGCAGTGGTTTGTGAAGTTCTCTCCAGCTCTTACCGATGCTAGATACAAACAATCTAAAGCAGATTACTCATTATTCATTAGCTCAAAAGAAAGTAGCTTTACTGCCATTTTTGTATATGTTGATGATGTTATCTTGGCAGGAAATGACTTGGAGCAAATTCAAGGACTCAAGAAATTCTTAAGTGACCGTTTCAAACTTAAAGGATCATGGAAACTTGAAATACGTTTTGGGCTTAGAGGTTGCTCTCAACAAACGGAATTTTCTTGACACAAAGAAAATATTCTCTTGATATCCTTGGAGACAGGATTCTTAGTTGCAAAACCAGCCAAGTTCCCCATGGAACAAAATTGAAGCTTAACAAGCATGATAGGGTGCTTATAGAAAATACTTCTACTTATCGTAGACTCATTGGTCGCTTGATTTATTTGATCATCACATGTCCAGACTTGCAATATGAAGTACATGTGTTAAGCCAATTCATGGATAAACCATGTGTGCCTCACTTAGATGCGGCTCATCGAGTGCTAAGGTACATTAAGCAAATACCTGTTCAAGGAATTCTTTGTCATCCAGCAGCCCAATTCAGTTAAATGCCTTTTGTGACGCTGATTGGGCCTGATGTAGAGATACTCGATGGTTAATTACTGGGTATTGCATATTACTTGGGCAGTCACCTATATCTTGGAGAACAAAGAAGCAAATGACTGTTTCTCGTTCAACTGCTAAAAGAAAATTTAGTTCCATGGCTGCAACTTGGTTAAAGCAGGTATTAGAAGATTTAAAGTTTAAACTTCAACAACCAGCAAAGCTATATTGTGACAACAAAGTAGCACTTCATATTGTTTTGAAATCCGTTTTTTATGAGCGGACAAAGCACATAGAGATAACTGCCACTTAATTCATGAAAAACTCCAAGCTGATATTACTCAAACTGCTCATGTGTCCCACTCTTCAACAACCGACAGATCTCTTCACCAAAGCTCTTGGTACATCACAATTTCATTACTTACTGGGCAAGTTGGGTGTCATCAATATACACTGCAACTTAAGGGGGAGTGTCAAGAGTGATACAGTCTTTCCCACTTGATTGTACACATGAAAAATATGGTTTCTATGTTTTCTGTGCAGCTTGATTATAGGATGTAATTGTAGGATATGATACGCATAATTTTAGGGATGTGATAGCATGATTTAACTGATATGATCAAGATTCTTGTAAGGGGGCAAAATATATAATGACAGAATCTGGCCTTGCTAGGGTAGGGGTCTCTGCCAAGCCATTGCTACGAAGTAAACTTGGTGATCC
>BRYE01000022.1:3615000-3635000 GCA_030159115.1 Actinidia arguta var. hypoleuca
ATTTGTTCCTCATTCAAGTCATTGTATGCTACCCTTTTTGATGAATTGACAAAAAGGGGGAGAAAGATGGTATATAGTACAAAAGATAGAGGGAGATAAGAAAAGGGAAAAAGAAAGGGGAAGCAATACATAGTGTAATACAATCTTCGTGTTCATGTTTTGTCATCATAAAAAAGGGGGAGATTGTTGAATCAAGCCTCAATTTCGATGATAACAAAACTATTTATTAATGTTTAATATGTTTACTAAGCGTGCAGCAAAGAAACATAGTGACCTACAACTCAACTGATCAAAGAAAGCCTCTTAAACACTTTCTAACAGAAAGTGTCGACACCTTATTCTAAAGTGTCGACACCTTGAGCCCAGAAGCCAAAATGATCAAATCGGTGAACGGCCTAAATAACTCATAAATATGGATTTGATAAAGATGAACAAAGATCTTGTAAATCCATGGAAGAACATCATAAAGAAAGATAAGCAACTTAACGCTTGGATTATCAAAAAATCGATGGAACGCATTCTGGATGGAAGTGTCGACACCCTGTGTATAAGTGTCGACCCCAAAAGTCAATAATCAAAAACCAGAACCTGAGGCAAGAAGTGTCGACACCATGTATCGATACCAAATGTCAGTAGCTACTCACTGAAGACTTTTGTAGACAAAGTGTCGACACCATGTATCGACACCAAATGTCAGTAGCTACTCACTGAAGATTTTTGAAGACAAAGTGTCGACACCATGTATCGACACCAAATGTCAGTAGCTACTCACTGAAGACTTTTGAAGACAAAGTGTCGACACCTATATCGACACCAAATGTCAGTAGACTTCTTGAAGAAGAAGTGTCGACACCATGTATCGACACCAAAAGTCAGTAGCTACCAACTGAAGGTTTTTGAGGACTAAGTGTCGACACCAGTATCGACACCAAACGTCAGTGTTTAACTTCAGAAGTTTTTGGAGGAAAGTGTCGACACCATCATCAGCACCAAATGTCAGTAGCTGAAAACAGAATCCTGAAGAAGAGAAGTGTCGACACCTATATCAGCACCAAATGACAGTGCAAAAATTCTAAGGAACTGAAAGCAAGTAGTGTCGACACCTACATCAGCACCAAAAGTCAGTATTCAAAGAAAAATTTTCTGACGAGAAGTCTCGACATCGTGATCAGCACCTGGAGACAGTTTTAAGGCAAGAATAGAAGACTTGAAGTGTCGACACCATGAAAACATGTGTCGACACATGGAAAGTGTCGACACCCAACGGGAAGATTTTCAAACGCAGAAATATCTGATACAGCATTAATGGCCTCCCAACTACCACCAATGGCACAGTCTTCACTCAAACCATTAAATACAAGTCTCCAAGGGCATTTAACACACAAGGGAATGATCCTAAGTATATTGATTCATCCAACAAACTTCAAAGTCAAGAATCCTTGAATATTCTTTTTGTCCCTTTGTGTGAGCATTGATTGTGATATTTCATTCTTATTCACTCTATTTGAGAGAGTCATTGATCATCTTAAAACACCTCTATATTTCCATCCTTATAAGTTTGAGTGTGACTTGATCAAAAATACTTGGTGAGAGTTTTTGAGTGTTTCTCTTGTTGAAAGCCAAACACTTAAGAGTTTGAGTGTTTCCTCTTGTAAGTAAAACACTAGGAAGTTTAATTGGAGCTTGGACAAAATCATTTGGTGTAAAAGTGAGTTGGGCACTTGAACAACCAACCCCCACATTGTAATTGCGGATTACAAATAGTGGAAGAAGATCTTGCGGAGGTCTTGGGAGGACGTAGATCACGAGTTGTGATCGAACCTCGGTAAATCTGGTGTGCTCTCTCATATTATTATTATTGCTTCTTTATTGCATTTCTTGCATTAAACTTATTATAGCATATTTACATTTATTGTTCTTAAAGAAATTAATTATAAATCACCAATTAAGTTGAAAAACTCAATTCACCCCCCCTCTTGGTTTGCCTATTGGGTCAACTGTTTTAGTTTCTCTATAGTTTTTGATAAAAATAAAAAAAATCACCAAAAAGCTGTTTTTTTTTTTCTAAAAATATTCATTGCATTAAATGAAAAACATTTATACATACAGAATTCCACAGTGGAAACTAAACATGACCTTCATCCTTGATAGTTCAAGTGATACAATAGAAAAAGCACTAGTAGAGAGATATTCTTCTATCTTATGGCCTTTTTCTATATGAAATCCATCGATAAAACAAATGTTTTTCGATTCAGGCTAGGTTTATTAAGGGTCTCTCTTAGGTATTTATAAGCAACATTTTCTTTCCATCAAAGAGTAATTGTTATATTTATGCCCAACAAATGTGTTTGTTCACAATGGGAGTACGTATTAACAAACGTACATGTCTTTTTCCAAAAGATACATGTTTTAACAAAAGACTTCTAAATAGAATGGGTATTTTCTTAATTTATCACTCATAATTATTAAATACAATAATAATTAATAATTCTATGAGAGCCATATTAAATCTCTATTGGAGATTTCTTACATTGAAAACTAAACAAAAACAAGTATGAATTAATTCACTTTTGAAATCAAAACGGCTAAATTATGTACACTCAAAGCTTTTGGAGAGGGGAGCTCGGAACAAAAGAAAAAAAAAAGAAAATCACCAGAGGTCCATTCCATGGTGTTAGCTACACACACCAACTAAATTTATGCCCTATATATGGATTAGCTTGGAATGTCAGGTTAGGACTTCTTGCAAGATGCTACCAACAACCCGCATCACTTCCCCAAGTCAAAGTTTCTAAAACCTTCAAGTGCCAAGCTGTAAAATAAGCCAAACAACCCTCATTTAAGGGTATCTCGAATCTGTGTAATCCCATTGGAACTTCTTGTCATGAATTCACTAAAAAAAAGGGATTCTAAAAGCAGTGTATGATATCTCAATTCATCCTTTTAAGCAAAAACCATATGGTAAAGGTACAAATGCTTATGTGGTGCACATATAGTCAAAGGTCCGTCACCAAAGCCACGTACATTACAAGACACAAGACTTGTTGGGTGATCATCAGGGGGCGACCCATTTAAAAATTATTATATTTTTAATATTTTATTTATTTAAAATTAAATATTTTTTTTTATTTGAGATGCAAACTTATTAATTAAGCTTTTTCAATTCAACTTTTCAAATTGAGGAATCGAATTGAACGGAAGGTTTTTATCACAGAGAGATTGAACCACTCCCAATGTCAAAACTTACTGTCGAGCGTGATCTTTCAAATTTTTTTATTTATGCATATTCAGTACTATAATGTATAGAATTAGTAACAACTAGGTTCTAATAGGTTTTATTTAGTGAATGAATTTTTCTCCAAGCTAAAAAGGTAATCTTTTGCAAAATAAAAATAAAAATGCATTCAATATCTCGGACAAGTTTACATTATAATTTGAAAATAATTTTTTTTAGAAGAGGCATTTTTATGCAAATATGTAATTTTTATGAGTCCTCTCAAAATGTGAGGCCCAATACGGTGTTCTTAATTGCCTACCCCTTGGCCGGACCTGGTGATCATGATCATAACCATTGACTTGCAAATGTTGGCTTATCAAAAGGTATAGATATATTTCTTTTTCTTGATTCATCAAAAAGTTAAAGTTTTACAAAACAAACAAAATAAAGTGAAGAAACAATATCAGTTCTTGGAGATCATTCCAGCGCGATCTCCATTTAATATCCTCCACTTCTTTTATGGAGGTTCCTGCAAAGCGATGATGGTTCCTCCTGATTTATCCCCATCTCAATTGCTAGGAAATTGGTACATCTGCTTGCTTCCCTTGGCATGAATTTGATCCTTGCCTTGCAGTTTCTAATCAACATCCAGCACTCTCGGATGAGACTTGAATGGTTTCGACCACTCCTTGGGAGTGAGTTTCAATTTCACTGGAAGTTATTCCATCTTGAATCGCCACCATGAGTCCCATGTGAATTGGCATTTAACTAATAGCAAATGGTGCATATACCATGCAGGAGTATGAAATGGGATGCTCAAAATGGGTGGGCATAAGATTTATTGTTTATTTTAAGTTTAAAAGAGGTAATAGATAGACAGTCTTACCGTCTAACAAGTTCCAAACAATAAGAATGTGAACTTAGCACCATGAAAAACATTACAAATGCTCTTATTGTTAGGTTTGAATCTTGGAATTGTCAACAAGAAAAAATGAAATTACGTACTCATTTACATTCGTTTTATGAGTAATGAAATGATAAAATGTTTTAGACAAAATTCTCTCTTTTTTTGAAGCTGTATGGATTTGTCATTGGACAAAATTGACCCTGTAATTATCATTACACTTATTAATTATAGGGGCATACATGGAAAAACAAATGTATTATAATCAGATAACTGCTTGAAGCAGTTCTACCATATAACTAACTGCTCCAAATAATCAGGGTACTGCTTAAGGCAACAGTTTCACATCTTTTAGAACTTGAAGAGTTTGGATTTGGGGTTCCCATTTCGAATTTACCATAACATTCGGATTAGGAAAACAAACCTCTATTTGGTGGAGAGTCGTTTTAATCTAAGACTACATGCAATATTTCTCTGTGTACAACTCGCAAATGATGATAAAGTTGCTGCAGGCATGTTCAATGACAGAGTCAAAAATTTTATTTAGAGAGGGCAACTGTTGAAAAAAAATTCTGGGGGGTATTTATTGATGTGGGATAATTCGGACAAGTTCTAAATCTAAATATATTCCGAGCAAGGCACGTCACCCAAATATTCCAAACACTCACCTTCCTGGTCACCTCGTATTATTGAGATTGGGCTCCACTTCTAAAATAGTTACTCCAGATCGCCATTGGGCGAGGTGGTTCATCCCGCCTGAAGCAGAGACATCTCCACAAACTTGATTCTCTGAAATGACTCCATCTCCATTAGAAGTCTATTGTCATAAGACTCCTCCATCGTTCATCTGCTTAATTGGAGTCCACTTCCATGAAGAGTTCCACCTCTACAAGAGAACTGTCTCCAATAGATTCCAGCTCCATAACGACGCCTATAATTATGGGTTGTTCACCAGTTGGCAGCCTCCTGATTAATCTCCAGATTTTATTGGGATATCTTCCCATACTTATCCTTCCGAAGAAATTGTCAAGATTAAGACACGACTCTTTGCTCCGTCTATATAAAAGCCGCTCCCCCATAATTAAAGAGGTACGCTCAACACAGGCACCGCATACACATTTATTATTGTGCTCGCCCACATTGCCTATACTTATCTCCTGATCGCCTTGATCTGATTCATACGCCAGAGGGGTTTTGAGCGGCCTCACCCCGGCCAATTACTTTTGTTCACTAGTGTGCAGGTCACCGCTGTGCAGGTCGCCCTAGCTTTAGCTGAGGTCCAGCACCGAGGCCGAGGAGCAATTCTGACTATTGGTTGCTCTCCTAGATTTTTACCACAATAATTTGGCGCTGTCTGTGGGAACGAAAGTTCTCTTTATCCTATGCACCTGCGCAACCGATTATTATCCAGATCAAGCACCAGCAGCCCTCTAGATAATAGAGCCCGTCCAATGGCTAACGCTAGCCAAGCTCCGGATCTAGAAGGTTTTCATCATAAGATATGCGGAATGGCCGAACAGATGAGAATCATGAACGAAAATAACACCATCCTCATACAACACCTTACCGCAAATAATCGCCCACCACCTCCTCCAGCTTCTCGTCGTTCTCATCTATCAGGGAATGAATCTCAGAGCCACCATAGTACCGAGCAAGACAGGAGCCGTCATTCTCCTAGTACTCGTCCTCGACAAGAAAAGAGCCCATCGCTAGAATCATCATCCAACAAGACATCAGGGCTGGAATCATCATCCAGGTAAGACGTGGTAAGTCTCCTCGTCGGATTCATCAGGAACCAGGACGCCAAGATATATCCACTTCTCAGAAGATTAGGGATCTAGACGCCCGCTTAGACACCATCAACACGGGGACTAATGCCCCGATAACCATAGACGCTTTGATTAGACAAACTAAACCACCTTTCACCCAAAGAATAATGGGAGCCAAAGTGTCATCCAGATTCAAACTACCTACTCAGCTCGGGATCTACGAGGGCAAAACAGACCCTATGGATCATCTGGATTCTTATAAAAATCTAATGTATCTCCAAGGGTACTCGAACAAAATCATGTGCAAAGCTTTTTCTGCTACACTGAAGGGGTCGGCGAGGTCGTGGTTCTGAAAGTTATCTCCTAGAACCATCGATTCATTTGGCGTTCTGAGCAGGTTTTTCGTCGCCAATTTCATGAGCTACAGGATCAAGCAGAAAAACGCGTCCCACCTTTTCACCATCTACTAGAAGGAAACGGAGAACCTGAAAGAGTATGTGAAACAATTTAACCAGGCCATATTAGAAGTTAAAGATCCCAGTGACAAAGTAGTCGTCATGGCAATGATGGAGGGACTTTGCCTAGGTCCCTTGTTCGATTCTCTGTCCAAAAATATTCCAGAGACGTTGTCCATTCTCCAAAGTAAAGCTGATAAATACGTCGCCGCGGAGGAACTGGCCGAAGCCAAACGAAGGCGAAGAGGAAAAGATGACCATAAAAGAAAAGAACCTGATGCAAAGTGATCAGATTACAGGGACGATGAACCAAGGAGCAAGAAGCCTAATTGAGACTCAAGACGGACCAATGACAGGTGACCTCGTACCTTACCTCGCCGCACAGAATTGGTGTTACCCCCGCTCAATGCTCTTATTGCCCAAGTTCTTACAGAGATTAAGCATGAAGAGTTCATGAAGAGTTCATCAAGTGGCCCTCAAAAATCAAAACTGATCCCCGAAAGAGAAATAAGAACAGGTATTGCGACTTTCACCGAGATCATGGCCATAACATAGAAGACTTCTTTCACCTAAAGGAACAAATAGCCGACCTTATCAAATGAGGGTATCTGAGAAAGTATTTTGGTGATCGCCCTCCCCCCAATTCACCAAAAAGAAGATACGATGACAACCGACCTACTACTGGAGACATACAAGTAATCCACAGCGGGTTTGGATCAGGAGGAAACTCGAATTCGTCCAGAAAGAGACATGCCAGAAGTGCTGGTAGGGTGTCCGAAGAAATATATAACCTCTCCTTGCCAATGGCCGATATTCACCAACCAATCACCTTCAACAATGATGACTTGAGAGGTCTAAACTTACCTCATGACGACACCTTGGTCGTTTCAGCCATCATCGCCAATTTTACCGTTCAAAGAATCTTGGTCGATAATGGTAGTTTGGCTGACATCCTGTTCATATCGGCGTTCGAAAAGATGAAAATAGGACTTGATAAATTGCATCCCTTCCTGATACCTTTGGTGGGCTTCGGAGGAAATGTGACTCATCCGCTAGGATGGGTTAAGTTGCCAATAACTTTGGGAACAAAACCTCGCCAAACTACCTTTTGGCAAGACTTCATCGTGGTAGATTGTCCTTCCCCCTACAATGCCATTTTAGGTCTCCCAACGCTCGATGGGACTAGGGCGATCACCTCAACCTACAACCTAAAAATGAAGTTTCCCACTTCAACAGGAGTAGGCGAAATAAGGGGCGACCAGAAAGTGGCCAGACAATGTTTTATTTCAGCTATGAAGATAGAAACCTCCCTAGCACCGAATGCCCAATAGCAATTATCTACCAACGATGGCGAGATGGAATCTCTGAGGGACGAGGTGGAACAGGTTGTCGTGATGGATCCCTGAGAAATCGAAAAACACCAAACCCCTTGAAAAAAATACCCCGATCTCCATACATCCAGAATATCCTGATCACCACGTTATGATCGGAACTGAACTTACCAATGAATTATGCTGTACTTTAGTGGAATTCTTGAAAAGAAACTTTGATATTTTCGCCTGGTCACAGGGCGATGTCCCGGGCATTGATCCCCAAGTTGCCATGCATAAGTTATATACCAACCCAGGAAATCCTCCAGTTCGCCAGAAGAGAAGGAAATTTGTCCCCGAGCGACTCAGAGTTATTGACAAAGAGGTTACCAAACTCATCAAGGCTAAGGTTATCAAGGAAGCCCATTACACGGAATGGCTAGCCAATGTCGTCGTCACCCCTAAAAAAGGAGAAAGTGGAGAGGATGCGTTGACTATACTAATCTCAACAAGGCATGCCCAAAAGACAGTTTTTCTCTGTCAAAAATTGACTTAATAGTCGACGCCACATCTAAGCACAAGCTTCTTAGTTTCATAGATGCCTTCTTAGGATATCACCAGATCAAGATGTTCCCCCTTGACATAGAAAAGACTTCATTTATCACAGAACGAGGATTGTACTACTACAAGGTCATGCCATTTGGTCTCAAAAATGCAGGGGCTACATATCAAAGATTAGTGAACAAGATGTTCAAGGAGCTGATTGGAAAGACCATGGAAGTATACATAGACGACATGCTCGTCAAAAGCCTCGAAGCAGACAACCACATCGCCCACCTTGAAGAAGCTTTCAACATTCTAAGAAAACACCGGATGATGTTAAATCCTTCCAAATGCATTTTTGGCGTATCATTCGAAATATTCTTAGGGTTCTTGGTAACCAAACGAGGGATTGAAGCAAACCCAGACCAGATTCAGGCTCTACTCAGAATGAGCTTACCTAGAAACATCCATGAAGTTCAACAGTTAACTAAGCGAATTGCCGCCCTCAACCGGTTTGTTTCCAAGTCAGCGGACAGATGTTTACCTTTCTTCAAAATCCTAAGAAAAAATCAAAATTTCCAGTGGATGGAAGAATCGGAGGAAGCATTTCAACAGCTCAAAAAGTATCTGGGATCACCTCCTCTACTTGTGGTGCCAACCACGGGCAAAGAACTGTTCGTATACCTCTCCATTTCGCCCACAGCAGTTAGTGCCGTGCTCATCCGAGAAATGGACCAAGTTCAGAAACCGGTATATTATGTTAGTAAGGTCTTGATGGGTGCTGAGAACAGATACATAATGATAGAGAAGCTCGCCTATGCCCTTCTGATCGTCGCCAAAAAACTTCGCCATTATTTTCAAGTCCATCCCATCACCGTGCTGACTGATCAACCGTTAAAGCAGATCCTCCAACAACCAGATACCTTGGGGAGGCTTCTAAAATGGTCCATCGAGTTGAGAGAATTTCATATTGACTACAAACCAAGAACGACGATAAAAGCCCAAGCCTTAGCCGACTTCGTGGACGAATCCACTCATGAAACCGACCCGGAAGTCCTCTCGGAGAAAAAGATTCCAAACTTGGACAAAAGCCTCGGTAGCTCGGACAAGGACCTCAGATGTGACCTCATGGAGTATAATTACTTCTCTTGAGGACCACAAATAGAACGCCATGCCTCTATGATTTCAGAAAATCTTTATCCACATCTAGAGACGATGTCGGAATAAAATTCTCATTCAAGTTTTACATAAGTCATAGCAAAGGACTTGCGAGTGCTGGGATGATTCAGCGACTCGATCCAACACCTGGCGATCCTTTGTACTTAGCCTCCAAACCACATCTCTAAATCCATCCTATGGACTCATAACGCAGACCTTAGGCCACACCATAGTCGAGCACCAAGCCTCAGCCCCCCCCCCCCTCACCTCAATTTTGCTTGAAAGACTGGGGCAATTCCTAGAACTGAGTTTGCATGAAGGAAGAAGATTCTCTGATCGCAGACCTTACTCTTCTTCGCTAAGGGGAAAGGGATCACTATGAGGTGTCCTTCCTCAACCCTGGGCACGTATGTTATACGACCCCAACATTTTGGAGTATTGAGTGACCACTCTATGTTAATCAGGAACTCATCGATGGATTAGTCTTGAAACGACGATGGATTAGTCTTGAAACGACGTTGTTCCTTTTAAATCCTATTTTAGGGTTTAAGGTGAATGTATCCGACATGCTCTTAGGGTGGATCCCCTTCATGCTGCGCTGCGTTCAACACCACGTGTATTTTACTCGGCTGACTCAGTAATTAAGTGTTACATATCTTCTTTTGATTGATCCACGTGTCCTTTATATTCTACACCACACAAAAAAAAAACATGTCTTAGAGTACTTAGCACTATATGAAATTCCATTAAGCAAGTACTATCATGTAGAGAATAGAGGGGGGTTCAATGTTGGATCCGCTTTAGGCCCAAAAAACTTAGGGTTGGCCCTGTGATGCATGAGCAACGCTTGGAGAAACAAATATTGTAAAGAAAAAATGTATAGAAAAATTCATGAACAACTCAAAATTATTCAAAAGTATCGGTTTTCATAGACAATATTTCAATCGAGACCATATGTACATACTTTCTCTATCTCAATTTATTTGTTCATCAATACACTCGAAGTGTAAAATTTGTCAAAATTCCTACACCATTCTTTACAAAATTGTCCAAAATACTTTCACAAGTGGAATACAGAGGCAATAATGGAAATCACTAACTTTCAATTTGATTTTGATTGCATTAAATGCACATTCCTTTAAAAAGATTGAAAATTCGAAAAGATACAAACAAAATGAGACCGAGGTAGTGATGCTTTGTGTGTATTTATCTTTGTACGTGTGTATTTATCTTTGTACGTGTGCGTGCTCTCTGTTTCTGTGATTGCTTAAAATAATAGTTAACAAAAGCAGCTGTAGGAATACATTACACTCACAACTAGTATTAGAGTGAAACGATACCCATTTTTTTCCAACCACTAAAATGCAATTGTAAAAATATCGTGAACATTATATTAAATTTAATTATTTAGCAAGTTAAGATATTTCAAAAACATATTTACAAGAATAAAAATAAGTTTAACAATCACAAAAGAACAATTCAAGAAAGAATCTTGCTAAAAAATGCATTCAAAGCACAAAAGTCCAATTCAAATATTGTCGTTGGCAAGTGTTGTGGTAAAAATCTGGGAGAGCAACCAACAGTCAGAATTGCTCCTCGGCCTCAGCACTGGACCTCGGCCTAAATTGGGGCGACCTGCACAACAACAAGTAAAAGTAATCGGCCGGGGTGAGGCCGCTCAAAATCCCTCCGACGTATGAATCAGACCAAGGCGACCAGAGAATAAGGCAGTATGTAGAGCACAATAAAAGTGTGTAATGCCTGTA
The DNA here is from genome assembly GCA_030159115.1 of Actinidia arguta var. hypoleuca. Classification (NCBI taxonomy): domain Eukaryota; kingdom Viridiplantae; phylum Streptophyta; class Magnoliopsida; order Ericales; family Actinidiaceae; genus Actinidia; species Actinidia arguta. Next base: position 3,626,123 of record BRYE01000022.1, read on the forward strand.
TTGAGCGTACCTTTTTGGTTATGGGGGAGCGGCCTTTATATAGACGGGAGATTTGAGTCATGTCAGTGTAATATGGCGAATTCCTCGGAAGGATAAGCATGGGATGATATCCCAATTAAATTTGGAGTTCAATCTGGAGGCTGCCAACTGGTGATCATTCCGGATTTATAGGCGACGTTGTGGAGTTGGAGTCTATTGGAAACAGTCCTCTTGCAGAGGTGAAACTCTTTATGGAGATGGACTTCAATCAGATTAGGAGTCCCGTGATAGCAGATCTATAATGGAGATGGGAGTCCTTTTGGAGAGAGGTCTTTGAGGAGACGTCTCTGCATTGGGCGAGGTGAATCATCTCGCCCTATGGCGATCTAGCAGGAATATGTAAATGGAATGGAGCTCGATTCATTAACTATATAAGGCGACCTGGAAGGTGAGTTTGGAGATATTGGGCGACGTACTCTGCTCGGAACATTTTATGATTCAGGATTTGTTCGGATTATTCCACATCAATAGCCCCTACTCAAAGTGCCGAGATATTTGGGACCTTTGAGTAATTAAAAAGTCGTTGGCCCGCGTGGGTGCGCATTAAATGCGCCCCTCTTCTCGGTTTGACACGTGGATGGGCATTGAATTCTGTAGAGAAGTTTAGGGGATTGGGCGGCGCCATAATGATGAGTTTTGGCGGGATTGATGGTACCGGGCTCGAATTTCAAAATGTTGATTAATCTGAGTCATTGAAGCGGATGAATCTCATCCGTCAATTTCCCTTATATATAAGGGACCCTGCCCATTCACGTTTACCCTTTTGCTTGACCACCATTAGTCTCTCTCTCCTAGTTCTTGCTTCCGGTTGTCTTTCCTGCCTTACGTCCCTGGTCCTGCCTGTGATCACCTCTTCTTAGCACAGTAAGTAATCATTCATTCTCTCTTTTACTCGATTGTATGTCCCATAGATCTACGGTGAGTCCTACTTTGGATTCTTTGCCTTCGTGGATCTCAGACCATTTAGGAGAAGGTTCATCATACGTTACTGACGAGGTTAGACAATCCCCTAGGTCGCCAATGGAAGATCCATCCGTTGCCGAGGTCATTCCTTCAGATAACATTCATCCCTCTGTAACTAAGGAACATAATACTATGACCCTTGAGGAGCTCGGCTTACTAAGGGAGACTTATTCATTCCCTCAGGGTGTGCAGCTTAGACTTCCTGAGGAGGGCGAGACCATTCTTTCTGCTCGCCCTGGAGAGGTGGCTTTTTATGAGGCCGCCTTTCCCGCGGGCCTCCGTTTTCCTATTCCTATAATTATTAGGTCAATTTTTCTTTTTTATAAAATTTGTCCTGCTCAGCTCGTCCCCAATGCCTGGCGCAGTATTGTCGGCGCCGTGACGTTGTGGCGAGTTCACAAGTTCGTGATGACCCTATCCGAGTTTAGGAACATTTTTTCCCTCACTAATAATCCTAAGCCGGACCAAGGGTGGTTGTACTTCAAGGCGAGGTACAAGAAACTATCCTTGGAGGATATCCCAGCAACGTGAAGGGGTGGAAAAGCAGGTTCTTTTTTGCTTCCGGGGACAAATGGGAGCTTTTTGATGAAGAACCTCGGGAGGGAGTACCGCGGATTCCGAGGTCATGGAGAATTCCAGGTCGGCTTTTATTTTGTCAGCATTGGTTTATTAATTAAATAGATCGGTATTAACATGGCTCTCTTTTCAGATAAACGCTGCAATGAGCTGCCTACGTTGCTGTCGTTCGAGCAGGAATTCTATGATCAAATTTCCAAGTCGGTGGCGGAACGTGGGCGCTACAATGTCCCCATGATTTTCAAAACCAAGGCTTTGGCCATATTTTCAGCTCGCCTGGTCCTACAGAATCAGGATCGGAGGGCGATCATCCGCAGCCGTCATCTACGTCGGGTAAAGCGGGTGAGTCCCGCTCTTCTAATGGTGAACTCCCTCAAGATGGCCAGGCCCAAGATGATTCCATAAAATATATAGGGACTGTTAGGAAAGAACTGAGGAGGGTTGCTCCTCATATTCCCGACCTGACTTTATTAAGATGGTCGGGGGGAAAAATCCAAGACCCTGTCCTTGAATTTTGCTCAGCGTTGGGATCGAGCTCGGTCTCGACATCAGAATCCTGATCGGATTCCGAGCTATCCCCCGAGCTTAGATCGGATGGTATAAACCCTTGCTACCTTTGTATATTTTTTTTTTACGTCTGATATATATCTTCTTTTTTTTTTTGGCAGCGATGTCGAGGAGAATCAGTCTGAAGAAGCTCGGCGAACGGGTGGAGAAAGCCCGAGGTGAGAGTTCATCCCAAAAATCTGGTCCCCCTCCTACAAAGGGGGTGGTCATTGGCGAGAAGCGTCCAGTGGATGAACCTCCCTCCTCGCCGAGTAAGAAGGCGAAATCCAGGGGTGATTCCAAAGGCAAGGGACAAACCCCCATCCCCGAGCCAAAAAAGAAATCTGGTCCAGCACATCATCCAGTAGCCCCTTCTTCTGGTCCCGGGGAGGGAAGCTCGCCCTCGTTTGGCACTGCACTTGGTCCGAGGGCCTCCATTTTGGGGAGCCCTTCGGTGTCCAAGAAGATCCTTCGAGGCGTAATCCCCCCTATGGATCAGGAGAAGGTGGGGCAGCTCACTCTGGACCAGACTGCCTCAAAATTTATTCACGCCCTTGGCCAGGTATTATTTTGATACTAACTTGTATTTGTTTCATCCCTGTCAAATTTGATCATTTTGAACTGATAGGATTTGTTTGTAGCAGGCGCTTGTGTTCGGGTCTTCTCTGGCGGTGAAGAGCAGGGAGACCATTGAGGAGGCCACCCTTCAACAGGGGCGAGCTACCTCTTTGGACACTGAAGTTTCTCGCCTTCAGAAGTTATCCTCCGATCTGGAGCAACAATTGGCCGAGGCGCGAGCTCGGGAGCAGCAGGTCGGCGACGAGGTCGCCAAAGTCAAGGCTGAAAGAGGTGCCTTCTCCGATAGTCTGACAAAGGCAGGGCTTTTGGTTGAAGACTTGAGGGGGAGAGTGGAGCGTGCGAGGCAGCTGGCTGTTGAGGAATTTAAATCCTCGTCAGATTTCGCCGAGGCTGTTGAAAGCTCATCCTCGAGGTATTTTGGCGACGGGTTCGATTTCTGCAAACGTCAGCTACGCCATCATTATCCCGACCTGGCCATAGATTTAGAAGAGATGCGTTTTGATCTTGACCTGCTTGCCCTGGAGGATGAAGGAGAATGAGAAGGGGCGAGGAAGAAACTGTTGAAAAAGGAGACGCGAATCCTCCAGGCGACGCAGCTCCCCTAGGCGAGGACAACCCCCCCCCCCCCCCCCTTTATCATAATTGTAATTTGTAATGTGAATGGTCATGAATATAAACATTGATTTTTTCGACAATTTTGCATGTTGGTTTTTATATTGTATCCTTGTGCAATTCTTTCGATGATCTGGCGATCTTGAATAGGCGACCAAGATGTCTCCATCTTTCGATGAACTGGCGATCTTGAATAGACGACCAAGATGCCTCCGTCATCTTTCGATGAACTGGAGATCTTGAATAGGCGACCAAGATGCCTCCGTCATCTTTCGATGAACTGGCGATCTTGAATAGGCGACCAAGATGCCTCCGTCAGCTTTCAATGAACTGGCGATCTTGAATAGGCGACCAAGATGCCTCTGTCATCTTTTGATAATCTGGCAATCTTGAATAGGCAAGCAAGATGCCTGTCATCTTTCGATGATCTGGGGATCTTGAATAGGCGACCAAGATGCCTCCATCATCTTTCGATGATCTGGCGATCTTGAATAGGCGACCAAGATGCCTCCGTCATCGTTCGATGATCTGGCGATCTTGAATAGGCGACCAAGATGCCTCCGTCATCTTTTGATGATCTGGCGATCTTGAATAGGCGACCAAGATGCCTCCGTCATCTTTCGATGAACTGGCGATCTTAAATAGGCGACCAAGATGCCTCCGTCATCTTTCGATGATCTGGCGATCTTGAATAGGCGACCAAGATGCCTCCGTCATCGTTCGATGATCTGGCGATCTTGAATAGGCGACCAAGATGCCTCCGTCATCTTTCGATGAACTAGCGATCTTGAATAGGCGACCAAGATGCCTCTGTCATCTTTCGATGAACTGGCGATCTTGGTTAGGAGATCTTCATTTTGCACTATTGTTGAAATAAACTGGAGAAATTTTATTACTCGGAATAAAATCTAAGAGTTACAAGTATTTTTCCCAGGAGAATTATTGAAAATATTTCTTCAAATGTTCAGCGTTCCAAGGATGGGAGAGTGTTTTTCCATTCATGTCTTTCAGCCAATAAGTCCCCGGTCTAGTTACCTTGACGACCTTGTAGGGGTCTTCCCATGTTGGTCCTAATTTCCCAGCATTTGGTTCTTTGGTTGACAGGGTAACTTTTCGTAGAACTAGGTAGCCCGGTAAGAATGATCTGTGTTTGACCCTCTGGTTGAAATATTTGGCGACTTGATGTTTGTAAGCTGCTTGGCGTATGCCTGCTTGTTCCCGCTTTTCCTCAAGGAGGTCGAGGTTGAGTCTCAGCTCGCCATCATTGCTATCTCTATTAAAGTTTGAAGTCCTGAAACTCGGCATTCTGATTTCGACAGGTATCACTAACTCAGTTCCATAAACCATGGAATAAGGCGTTTCACCAGTAGGAATTCTGCTAGTAGTGTGATATGCCCATAATATGCTCGGCAAGTCTTCCACCCATTCCCCTTTGGATTTCTCCAATCTCATTTTTATATTTCTGAGGATGGTTCTGTTAGTGACTTCTACTTGGCCATTGGCTTGAGGGTGGCCAAGTGAGGAGAAATGATGCGATATGGCGAGGTTCGAGCAAAATTTCCTGAATCCGTCATTGTCAAATTGCCGGGCATTATCTGAGATAAGAACCTTTGGAATTCCAAATCGGCAAACGATATCCTTCCAAACAAAGTTTCTCGTATTATTTTCCGTGATTCTGGCCAGCGGTTCAGCTTCTATCCACTTTGTGAAGTAATCAATAGCTACGATCAAGAACATCCTCTGTAATGGAGCCTGAGGCAAAGGCCCTAGTATGTCGATTCCCCATTGGGCGAATGGCCATGGGCTGGTAATTGGCACCATCTCGGTATGGGGAAGGTGATTAGATGGAGCGAACCTCTGGCATTTGTCACACTCCCTGGTGTATTTCGCTGCATCCTGTCCCATTTGGGGCCAAAAGTAGCCTTGGCGAATCGCCTTTCGTACTAGCGACCTTGCCCCTGAATGATTTCCACAGATGCCTTCGTGGATTTCTTTCATCACATAATTGGCTTCTTCAGGTCGGAGACACCTTAGGAGGGGACCAGAGAAAGATTGTTTATATAAAATTCCATGTAGTAGGCAGAACCTTGCGGATCTATGGCGAATTCGGCGAGATTGGAGTTTATCTGCTGGCAATGTACCGTCTCGTAGGTAGGTAGCGATCTCATCCATCCAGGTCGGATTTGTTTATGTCGTAAAGACGGATTTGGCGACCTGAATGCTTGGTTTGGACAAGAATTCCAACGGTATACTTCTATCTGATATAAAATCAAAAGCTGAAGCAAGATTTGCTAGGGCGTCTGCTTTTCTATTTTCTTCTTTGGGGATTTGTTGAATGGTGAACTTTTTGATCTTCTGAGTTAAGCGTTTAACTTCATCCAAATAAGCTGCCATTCGTACATCCCTAGCGAGGTAATCTCCCTGAACCTGATTAGCCACTAGTTGGGAGTCGCTGTAGGCTTCAATTGATTGGACTCCCAATCTTGTGGCGACCCGTAATCCGACGAGGAGAGCTTCGTACTCAGCTTCGTTATTGGTGACTTTAAACCCAATCCGTATGGCGTATTCCATCTGTTCACCTTCCGGGGTTTGCAGAAAAATCCCTGCACCGCACTCGTGTTGATTGGAAGACCCATCAACAAACAATGTCCATTTGTCGAGCTTTTCCTCCCCCGAGCTCCCGAGGTCATTTTCTGAGTTATGAATCCCTTCCTCCGAGAATTCTAGATCGGGCTGGTGAGTGGATTCGGCCACGAAGTCGCCTAAAGCCTGGGCTTTTATTGCCGTCCTCGGTTTATAGTTAATATGGAATTCGCTCAACTCAATGTACCATTTCAGTAGTCTTCCCGAAGTATCTGGTCGTTGAAGAACTTGTTTTAACGGTTGATCAGTCAATACAGTGATGGGATGGGCCTGAAAATAGTGGCGAAGTTTTCTGGCGGCGATCAGGAGGGCGTAGGCGAGCTTTTCAATCATTACGTATCTGTTCTCAGCACCTATCAGGACCTTACTAACATAATATACCGGCTTTTGGACATGGTCCTCCTCTCGGATGAGCACGGCACTTACTGCCGTGGGCGAAACGGCGAGGTATATGAACAATTCTTCTCCCGTGGCAGGAACCACAAGCATAGGAGGTGACCCCAAATACTTTTTAAGTTGTTGAAAAGCTTCTTCCGACTCTTATGTCCACTGAAAATTTTGATTTTTCCTTAGGATTTTGAAGAATGGTAAACATCTGTCTGCCGATTTAAAAACAAATCGGTTGAGGGCGGCAACCCGTCCGGTTAGCTGTTGGACTTCTCGGATGTTTCTGGGTGAGCTCATCCCAAGCAGAGCTTGAATTTGGTCTGGATTAGCTTCAATCCCACGTTTGGTTACCAAGAACCCTAAGAATTTTCCGGATGATACGCCAAAAATGCATTTGGAAGGATTTAACATCATCCTGTGTATCCTCAGAATGTTGAAAGCTTCTTCAAGGTGGGCGATGTGCTTTGCTGCTTCGAGGCTTTTCACTAGCATGTCGTCTATATATACTTCCATGGTCTTTCCGATTAGCTCTTTGAACATCTTGTTTACCAATCTTTGATAAGTAGTCCCGGCATTTTTGAGACCAAATGGCATGACCTCGTAGCAATACAATCCTCGTTCCGTGATGAAGGAAGTTTTCTCTACGTCGGGGGGAAACATCTTGATCTGGTGATATCCCGAAAAGGCATCCATGAAGCTAATAAGCTCGTGCTTTGATGTGGCGTCAACTATCAAATCAATTTTTGGCAGTAGAAAACTGTCTTTTGGGCACGCTTTGTTGAGATCAGTATAGTCTACGCATACTCTCCACTTCTCCCCTTTTTTTTGGGCGAAGACAACATTAGCTAACCATTCTGGATAGTGGGCTTCCTTGATAACTTTAGCTCTGATGAGTTTGGCGACCTCCTCGTTGATAACTCGAAGCCTTTCAGGGGCGAATTTTCTTCTCTTCTGGCGAACTGGAGGATTAGCCGGATTGATCTGTAATTTATGCATGGCGACCTGAGGGTCTATCCCCGGGACGTCACCCTGGGACCAGGCAAAAACATCGAAGTTTCTTTTTAAGAATTCCACTAAAGCATTGCTCTGTTCTTCGGCAAGTTCTGTTCCGATCATAACGTGGCGATCAGGATATTCCGGATGGATGGAAATTGGGATAGTTTCTTCAAGGGGCTGAGTGTTTTTGGTTTCTCGGGGATCAATCAAGACAACCTGTTCCACCTCGTCCCTCAAAGATTCCATCTCGCCATCATTGATCGGTAATTGCTATTGGGTATTCGGTACCGGGAGGGTCTCGATCTTCATGGCCGAAATGAAACATTGTCTAGCCACTTTCTGGTCGCCCCGCACTTCACCCACTCCTGTCGAGGTGGGGAACTTCATCTTCAGGTGGTAGGTTGAAGTAACCGCCCTAATTCCGCCTAGAGTTGGGCGTCCTAAAATGGCATTGTAGGAGGATGGGCAATCAACTATGATGAAGTCCTGCCAAACAGTAGTTTGGCGAGGTTCTGTTCCCAAAGTAACCGGCAACTTGACCCATCCTAGTGGATGAGTCATATTTTCTCCAAATCCTACCAAAGGCGTCATAAAGGGCTGCAACTTGTCGAGCCCTATCTTCATTTTTTCAAATGCGGAGATAAACAGAATGTCAGCCGAACTACCATTGTCGACCAATATTCTTTGGACGGTAAAATTGGCAATGATGCCCGAAACGACCAGGGCGTCGTCATGAGGTAGATGCAGGCCTTTGAGGTCATCATTGTTGAAGGTAATGAGTGGGTGGACATCAGCCATTGGCGAGGAGAGGTTGTAAACTTCTGCGGATAGCATACCTGCACTTCTGGCGTGCCTCTTTCTGGATGAATTCGAGCTTCCTCCGGATCCAAACCCACCATGTATTACGTAAATCTCTCCAGTAGTAGGTCGGTTGTCATCGTACCTTCTTTTCGGTGAATTGGGGGAATGGCGATTTCCAACGTATTTTCTTAGATATCCCCTTTTGATGAGGTCGGCTATTTGCTCCTTTAGATGAAAACAGTCTTCGGTATTATGGCCATGGTCTCGGTGAAACTCGCAATATTTGTTTTTATTTCTCTTCCGGGGATCAGTCTTGATTTTTGAGGGCCACTTGACAAACTCTTCATGCTTGATTTCTGTGAGGACTTGGGCAATGGGAGCATTAAGCGGTGGCAACACCAGCTCAGTGCGGCGAGGCGGAGTACGAGGTCGCCTGTCATTGGTCCGCTTCGAGTCCCGATTAGGCTGCTTGCTTCTCCGCTCGTCTTTATAATCAGATCGCCTTATATCAGGCTCTTTCCTCTTATGGTCCTCCTTTCCCCTTCGCCTCCGTTTGGCTTCGGCCAATTCCTCCGCGGCGATGTATTTATCAGCTTTACTTTGAAGTACGGACAATGTCTCTGGAACATTCTTGGACAGAGAATCGAACAAGGGACCTGGACGAAGTCCCTCCATCATTGCCATGACGACCACCTTGTCACTGGGAGCTTCCACTTCTAATATAGCCTGGTTAAAT
>BRYE01000022.1:3640000-3645000 GCA_030159115.1 Actinidia arguta var. hypoleuca
CGCTTATTGGCGTACATCGATCGAGTTTTCAGGGGAAAATGCTGACCGAATTTGTTATGAAGCTATAATCCGGTAGCGGTGCTAACTCAAACGCATCCGAAAGTGAGACATGATATTTTATCCTCCCACACTTTGCATGTATTCTTCTTTGTACATTTTCGTGCTCTTAGTTTTGTTTCCATGATTGTATATACGAAACTTAAAATAATTGTACATTTTAAATCAAACAATACTATTATACTGAATGTACAACTATCTTAAACATGATAATCAATGCCTTTTTAACTCACTAGCTCGTTAATCAAATTCATATATGAAAAGAGACAAAAACAAGTGAGAGAAAAGGGGTATGGGGGAATGAGGGAATCGGAAACGGTTGCAACCACCTTCTGTCTAGTTATTAAATTTTGGAGTCATAAAAAGTTGGAGTTGTATCGGCCAACAGTTTTATTGAAGTTCTTTTTCCTTTTTGTGTGTGTATAACATTCAACGAGCCTTAGTAATAAGTGTTAGGAATTGAATGCATTTAGGTCAATTCAATCCCTATTGATGTGTGAGCCAAACCAAACTCCTGGGAATATCTACTGAAGTCAATCTGTAAATCTCTCTGAAAAGTAAATTGGCAAATTTTCAAAATAGTGGAGGTTGGCATAAATAATATTAAGTCAAAGTCTTAAGAGTTAACATCTCAAAAACGTCAAGGGTCTGCCCGCGTACTCAGCTTAGTCTGTTGGGAGAAATTGCATGAGTCTATATTCACTCATATTATCTTGGTCTATTATACATCGTTTGGAACTCAGACCTACTTAAAAACTTAAACTTTGTAAGTGATAAGTCTATCCAATATATATTAAAAATCAACTCATTTTTTACTTATCCGATATGAGACTTATTTTTTACATATGTCCTCAACAATGCCGCTCCCAATGTGCAAAATATTCCAAAAACATTCGTAGTGAATGAAAGTGCTTATATGCACTCACTACAAGTGATCATAATTATATGACAAGTGATCAGGGGCGGACCCACCCTCGGCCGAGGGTAGGCGGCCGCCCCCCCTGAAATTTTAGAAGAAAAATAAATAAATTGGTTAGGATATAAAAAAAAAAATTAAATTTGTTTTAAAAAAATTGCTATTAATATATAAAATTTATAATATTATCCTATTCATTGTATTATCTTCGAATTTATCATCTTATTCAGTGGCTCCGGTGACCAGAGGGACAGCTGCCACCCTCAATTTTTTTTTTTTTACCTATAGTTTAAGAAATTTTTTACAATTTCCCCCCTTAAAAATTATAAATGCCCCCCCCCATAAAAAAAATACAATTTGCCCCCATGAAAATTTTTCCTGGCTCCGCCACTGATCTTATTGATGAAAAATTTTCGCCCATCCTGAAAAAAAAATCTGGGTCCGCCACTTCAAGTGATTATGGCCTTTTGTGGCTGTTAGGTCTGTTGTTTGTTTATATCCATTGTTTTGTTGTGCAGTTATTTATTTATTTATTTTTGGTGTTTGTTGTTTTGTTTTGTTTTGTTTTCTCCTGAGATATGCCTCCTATAGTTTGTAGTCACTTTGTGGATTTGTTTTCTTTATTAAAAGCTTAATTACTTAAAATCCATTTGAGTTAATTCAATAGTTGATATTTCACCTTAGATTATTTTTTCTCAAAAAAACTATCACTTGATTTTTGTTAAAAGTGTGGACCCACATAAATTGTGATCCAATGATCAAACTAGCAAAAAAATTTTAAAATTATTATATTTTTAATTCGTTTTTCATTTTGTTATGTATATCTTATTTGATATTTATATATTATTTATTTTTTTTAAATTGTAAAATTTTAATAAGTATATTTAAGAAGTGGTCTTTTTTTAGTACCCGTAAACACAAATAATTACTAGTAATAAATAAGACTGAAACAAGGGACAAAATCGTCCAAAAATAAGATACCATGTCTTTCATTTAAGTTGTCACCTTTTTCACTTGTTTTGAGATTTCAAATCCGGAGTTATGGATTAGGAAGTACCATTTTTTCAGAGCAGACTGACAGATGCAGCTGTCAATAAATCTTTGCCGCCTCAACTGTGAGCCAATAAGATATCGTAGTCACTACTTGTCAGAATTCATAGAGGAGAATTTTTATGGATAGTGCTATGGGTACTCCATATTAATACTCTAATTATATTTTATGGTGAGGTGTCCACACTCTATTAGGGTGTCATTGAGGTGGACCCTATTGGCACCCCAATGGAGTATGGACACCTCACCATGGGGTGCAATTAGGGTGCAAGTTAGATGTACCCATAGCATTTCTTAATTTTTATTTAGTGGCAAGACAAGAACTTTATATTACGCACAATAATATCTTTGAAGGAAGTGACTTTTAAATAATATTAATTACATAGCGATTTGGACTATTTTATTTTTTTTTTGCTGAACGACGTTGTTGTCATGCTAAATAAAAAGTCAAGCATGTAATACTTGCACCTTATTTTTTTCTCCAACATAGACGCTCTCTCTCTCCCTCTCAACGTTGAATTTGCTATTGACCTATTTTTTACGAATTTGTATGAAGTAAGCTCATCGGAGGCAAGCTAGGTATAACTTAATGGCGTTGGCGAAATTAGAGATTGATTTGAATGCATGCGAGACTTGCACTGTGAAAATTAACCATTAGACATATCCAACTTGCACTCTATGCACGCATCACTTATATTCTAAAAATTAACCATTAGTATTTTCTCTACCTCAAATTTTTAATTTCATTTTATTTATTTATTACTTTAATTTTTATATTATTATAATTGAACCACAATCCGTCTCTGAATCAATTTAAAGATTGATTTGAATTGTGTAACTCAATCTTTAAATCCCCATGGTACGACAAACTCATTTTTTAACCACTTTATTATAAAAAATGAGTTTTTGATTGGAATTTTTTTTTAAATAGTATTATTTGATCAATTACCTCTACGACTAAATTTTTGGAAGGGAATCAATACACAATAATGTGGCAGATTTTCCCCTTAGCATTTCAAAGTCAAGAAAATTTTGTGTATTTCAAAAATGTCAAACCATATAATTCTGATTAAGCTTTCGGTACAAAAATTCTAAAAGAATTGTATTTTTCAAAATTTAATTACCTTCATCTAAGAAATTAATAGTACAAGTTTGTGTGATCACTTGTCTGATCACTTGTGTTGTTCTAATCATGCAGTTTAGTGTAATCATGCAGTTTAGTGTTGTTCTCAAAACGTTTTATGTCCTCAAATATTTAAAATAGGAAAATTAATATAGGAAAATTGTTTCACAAACTGTTTCTTTCTTCAAAACTAACTTCATGAAAATTTTCTAAAAACTGCCCGTTGTTGCAATGGCGGCTCAAGATTTTTTTGTTAATGGTCTCATGTGCACTATATATTTCTTTTATGGGTTTAATTTTTTTTAAACATATATATAACACTAAAAAAAAAATATTTTGAACATTTTTCAAAGGCTGATGGGGTGACCCCATCAGGCTACCCTTGGCGCCGCCCTTGCGTTGTTGCCTTACTTCACTGAGGTCCATTTTTGGATAATTTACCGATTAATATTTATACAATCTTATAAAATTTCATTCAGGTTAAACTCATTTTTTTAATTTTTTTTATTTGTTACGAAAGCGAACTAAAAAAATATAAAAAATTAATCAAAAAATAAAATTAATGTAACTCAAATGAAACTTATTTAAACAGACTTTCATGTGAGGCAATTAGATATGGTAGTCAAAATATGGATAGTGAAAACATGCATGGTGTTCACATTTGATTATCATATAGACATTAAAGTTTGAGTTATAGAATTTCCCATGAAAGATTCTTGTCTTTGTCTCTATGAAAAGACAATTATGAGGGTAAAAAATAATAAATGAGTATGATTTTATTTCTTTGTTACTAAAGTTCAAATTCAAAAAGGTTTTAGCTACTATATATTTGTTAGGTTGCACTTTAATTATTTCTTGCTACTAACCATATCAGTTGTAACAGTAAAATTTTTAATTCTTGAAACCATATTTAAAACCTACATCTTCATGGGATCTTGCTCACACTATGGGATTATTTTATTGGAAGGATTGAGAAAGGGATTGGATTAAAGAAAATATATATATATATATATATATATATATATATATATACATACATACATATACATATGGGACTCATTTTGTAGGGATTGTCTCTTAATTGGTCCGATAGCTAAACAAACAAAATCCTAAGAATTTGAACGAATTTCGGACTAATATTCTCCCATATGAGAGACTATTCTATCCTACCCTCTCCTGTAAAACGTAGTCTCAGAATTAGCCAACCTCCAAATTATCTCTTTTTCGATCTCATAATAAAAGTTCATACTTGAATTTTTTTTCGCATCTCCCATCCAAACCAAATAAAGTATGAGACTATATATAATCGCGTCTCTTATTTCTCCATACATGCAGCCCCCACAATATAAGTTAATCTCATTGTGTGGATGTTTATTGTATTTGAACTTATGTTACAAGTCATGACACACAAAAAAAAAAAAAAAATTACTCATGTTAAAAAGTTGGTTGGTGAAAAATAAAATTTAAAAATCATCAAAATACAACGTTTCAAAAATTAGCTTCTTTTGACTTTTGTTCTTGACCCATTAATAAAATAAAAAATTATTACAAACGATCTCATACAATTTCAAAAAAAAAAAAAAAAGTGCAACAAAACATTAGCTAATCCCTCATTTTTCCAATTACTCAAGTCAAAAACACCCTTTAATTGTTGTAGAGTACTTTTATCTCCAACCCCAAACTACAATCAGATTTCAAATCCCAAGCCCATTAAAATACAATTATTAGGCTCAAGAACCCATTGTACCCTATGCTGATTAGGAAGTACGATCTTTCAGAGAAGGCCGGTGTTTCTTTCGGTGCTTTGCCTCCTCAATTTGGGACGAGGATGTTATTGCAGCCTGTATATAGTGT
>BRYE01000022.1:3692500-3695000 GCA_030159115.1 Actinidia arguta var. hypoleuca
TCTCCCTTTTAGTCATTACACCATTTTTTGACAAAGTTGCTCCCTATGTTACCTGGAACGTGGAACGTTCTGGGGCAAGGAACGGGAACGGTTCGGGAACGGGATGCGGTATGCCACATACGTTAAATTGTGGTACGATAAGGGTAGGCTTCTATAGGTCATACCATAAGAAAATACTTCATCCAAGTAATAAAAATATAACATAACATAATAATATTTTATAAATTATCCATGCAGAACATATTTCTAGGGGTGCTATGACCAATTTTTTCACATTTTCTCTTACTATGACAATTACTTCTTTTCTTCAAATGAAAATATTTAGGAAATAAATTGGAAAAACCTCAAGGATCGCATGGATCGCTAAATTCACCGTCTCGGAACGGAACTGTACCATTTTCGTGAACATGCATTCCAATATGTAATTCACTAGGGTAATAGTGTATTGTGATAACGCTGGTTGCTCAGGTAGTGCCGAAGTTATTTTTTGGCTCAGCCTATCATAGCCGTTGGATCACTTAAATATATCTCATGAAACTTTGAACCACAGCTCCTTACAAAAAATGGCTTTACCAATCCTTATACCAGATTTGCTTAATAAATGGCAAGGAAATTTTTTTAGCTTGAGAATTGGCAAGCCATTGGAGAACACTGTCTGGAAGGTATTGGCAAAAATGGGCTTTAACTAGCATCTGGCAAGCCAATGACGACTTTCTGAACATAAATTTTAACAATACCATTTTTTATTTTCCCACAAATTGCATTATGATTTGAAATTTCGTGAAGAAAATGCTAATCACCCCATGGGCGGTGATTAATAGGCAAAAAAGAGTACGGTTATGCTTTCAGTGTATAAACAGTACATTAAGACTTGTGAGAAGTGAATAAATTTTCGTGATGGATAAAAGATATATCATCACACAACTGGAGCAACACAGTTATAGTTTAACAGTGTGGCACTATTCATTGCTTAGACCCATAAATAAAACCCCAAGCAATTGTTCAACATAAAACCTGAAGAAACAAAATTAACTTCCATACCCAAAATCGATGCGAGAGGACCTCAGCGGAGGCCAAACCTGGCCTTGCCCACGGATCATTGGGGGCGGGGCCCAAGAAGTTAGGATCGTCGGCGCAAGTAGCCTCCGCCGAGAGCCGGAGGGCCAGAGCCAGCTGGAGCTGATAACTCTCCTCGGTCTGCTGCGCCCAGCTCCTGTACGACGCCGTTTCCTTCCCCTTGGACCTCGAGTCCAATTGGAACGAATTCTCAACCGCCACGATGTGGGAAAACCGGTAATCGGATTCTGATGAGGTACTGGAATTCATTTTAACAGGGCTGTGTTGTTTCCCTGGAAAATAGAACGAATAGAGAGAGATTGAAAATTCTCTCCTTGTCTTTGCTTTTTGTGTACGGGAGAATCATCTTTTGACGAATCAGATTGCAGCGGGAATCAGTTTGATTCGGGTGATGCTAGGTTTACAACAAAGTTTTACAACTTTGTTTACAACATTTTCAAAACGACAACGTGAAAAGGAAATTAAAATTCCACCCCTCTCTCGTGTTACAACTTTGTTTACAACATTTTCAAAACGACAACGTTTTGAAAAGGAAATTAAAATTCCACCCCTCTCTCGTGTTCCTCTCTCTCCTCACTCCATTTCCAGCCCAGCCCAGCCCAGCCCACCCCTCCCCTCTCCAACCTTGTCCCTCGCCATCAACTCAATCCTACTCTCTCTCCTCCATTACCCCACTTCGATTCCGACCGAGTCAAGGCTGATTCCAGAGACCCAATTGACTTTTGTAGCGAGTCCACCTGCTGGCGGCGTTCGATGGCCTCCTTGATAAGCACCGAGTTGAGGGACTTGAGGTTTTCGAACTTCTCGGAAGCTTCATCCATGGCGGCGGGGCTTGGGTGGAAATCGTGATTTTGTGACTGTTGAAGAGGGAGTTTTGGAATTGGGTCTTGGAGGGGGTGATGAAATGGAAGGATTTGGGTGGGTCGTAGGTGTAGATTTTGGAATAGGTGGTCATTTTGTAGTAATCGGGGAAGAGGATTGTTGGGTGAGAGAGGTAGGGGGAAGGTTGGAAAGGGGTGGGGAGGTCTGGAAGGGGAGTGAGGAGAGAGAGGAAGAGGAGAAACATGAGAGAGGTGGGATTTTCAATTTTTTTTCAAAACGGTGTCGTATTGAAAATGTTGTAAACAAAGTTGTAAAACTTTGTTGTAAACCAAGCATTTTCCGTTTGATTCGATACAAACCGGTCCACGTACATTGAACAATGGATGTGGGAGGTCGTGAAACAGTAAAATAATAATAAATAAATAAATCTGCTAACGATGGGTGGGAATCCCCTGTCCCAGATGCTCTATTCCATCCCCATGTCTTACTCTTCAATAATTGACACATGTCCATTTGATAATTATACAATCTTTTCTAATACAAGTGTCATTCATTAGGGAGTGGAACAAGAGTGTGGGACACAGCATTTGAAATAGGAGAT
>BRYE01000022.1:3715000-3720000 GCA_030159115.1 Actinidia arguta var. hypoleuca
GATACTCCTCCATCACTCTGCCTAATCAGAGTTCACTTCCACAAGAATTTCACCTTTACCGAATATACAGTCTCCATCACAATCCCTATAATTGTGGGCTGCTCTCTGTATGGCAATCGCATATGATCTCTCCTAAATTTAAGGGATGTAATTCCCAAATATGGCTATCCGGAAATCTCTTGATTATCCTCACGGATCTCCCGCCTCCATTTATATCACGGTTCCCCCATAATAAAAAGATACGCTTAATACATGTACCACATGTACTTTTATTATTGTGCTCTTCCATATTGTTTTTAATTATCTCCTGATCGCCTTGGTCTAATTCGTACGCCGAAGGAATTTTGAACGGCTTCACCTCGATCGATCACGTTTGTTCAATGGTTTGTGCTGGTTATTGATTGTTGGATTGTTTGTTCAGATTTTTACCACAACAATTTCTAAAACTAACGGAGTAAAAATATGAATCCCATACATATTAAACTTTTATATTAGAGGAGGAACATTAAAAAAAAAAATTAAATAATTAGTTTACAAATTTGATATCTATGAACCCGCTTACCCACACACATTTCCAATATAAACTGTTCCCACACAGTCTCTTGTTTCACAAAAGTTTCCTCAAACCACAGGTAATCCTATCATTTCAAAAATATGAGAGGGAAAGAGGAGAGCCGAGGGAAGAACAAGAGGCGGCAAACAAATTAAAAGGAAAACTTCCACAGCACTCTCTCTCATCAAAACCCTCGCGAAGGCATAGCTCTCTCTCCTCTCATTTAACCTCGTCGAAAGAGGTACGATTCTCGATTCTGATGATTCATATAGTCTGATTCGTTTGCTTACCGGCTGTTTGGTTGGCTAGAAATACTCTGAAAAGAAAAGAAAAGAAAAGAAAAGAAAAGAGAATTTGAACCTTTGGTTTTTGCTGAATATAAAAACACTCCTTTCAACTGCACGAATTAATCAATTGAAGTTAAATGTAGCGGATTTTTTCCCCCCATTAAATACAGTTTATGAATGTATTTCTCATTTTCTGTATAGATTTGATATGCATTCGATCAGTGAATTGTGGAACTTGGGTTCTTTTTCGCTAGTCAGTTTAATATACATATATATATATATATATATATATATATATATATATATATTTATCGTTTTCTTTTTGGCAACTAGTTAAATATATTTCATATGGTAGATTGAAGTCTTGTTGTTGATAATATCCTTCCATTTAGCATCACATAGATCTGTGAAATATGTGGCGGATTGCTTTAATCATTGTACTTTACTTCGTTTTTTTAGTAGCTGTGTTAGTCATGGTTTATTAATATTTTACATGAAATTATGATGGAAATGTACATATGGCCAATAACAATCTTCATGGTTGTCTTTTTTTTATCTGTAAATAATGAATTAATTGATCAAAAGAGAAGATCCCCGGACTTACCCGGAAGATAGCCAGAAAGCGCAGGGCCTAAACCAGAAAATTACAATTGGAAGCTACCAATAGGATCGCAACCTCTACACAAAATTACCAATCTAAGGATCCACATCAACAGTCATCATAGAGGTTGATAGATATATCAGATAACAAACCAAGAAAACTTAGGAAACCAAAATAGGGAACAGAGCCCTGCACAAACAGCAAGCCCATCAGATGGGCAGTAGCTCAAAATATGGCTTGAGGCAGCTGGATATATTAGAGGTTCTCCAAAAAAACTTGCCCAGATAAGGACTGGACGGGTAGGAAAAGCCTCAACAAATAACCTATGATCATAAAACCGCACCAGCTTCACAGAAAGAGAGGATCAAAATTGCCTTGAGGATTAAACCTGACCAGCAACAGCACTCAGAGAGAAAAAACAACAGCAGACAGCTTCAGGATCAAGACCTTGATGGAATGAACAATGCATCAGGAACTGCATCATCATCATCAGAAGGGAAGCAACCAACAGCAGCATCAACGAAACTTGGGAACTGAGAAGGATCGCAGCCCAGCAACATACCAACAACAGCAACAACAACTAGACTATAGCAAGCAAGAAATCTAGGACTGATCCAGGCCCAGATTCAGCAACAAAAATAAATCTGAACCTTTCAGCAAATATAACACAGCAACAGTTTTTTTTAAAATATATATACAAGAAAAAGGAAAGAGAGAAAGGAACAAAAACAGAGGCCTCTTAGGAAGAGGCCCCTGCACCTACATGGCCTAAAGAAAAGCCCAACTACCTTTTTTTTTTAAGAAGAGGAAGAAAAGAAAAGAAACAAAAGCAGCAAGCTTCTTAGCAAGAGGCCCCCGCACCTACCTGGGCTAAAGAAAAGCCCAACTACCTTTTTTTTTTAAGAGAACAAAAACAGTAGGACCTGAGAGTCTATACTACCGGTAGTGCACAGGGCAGCTACCGGAAGAGAGAGGCTACCGGAAGTGCAGTAATACACTACCGGAAGGGAAAACATGTTTTAGCCACTGGAATGAGTCTACCGATAGTGCTCTGAGCCACTACCGGTAGAGAATAAACTGGGCATCAGCAACTGAGGACTTGGAAGAATGGCCACCCAGAAGCAGCATGAAGCATCCTCAGGAGCTCAAGAGCAGCCCTGAACTATACCAGCTCCAACCACCAGCTGCAGCCACGGACTTGAACCATCAGGGAAGTTCATCAGAACAACACTACATGATCAGCCAGACCTCAGCAACAATTTGACTCAGCAGCAACCACAGCAACAGCAGCCGCTGCAGCAGAGTCAACTCTACCACCAGCAGCAGCAACAAGCTTTAAGCTAGCACCAGGCCTAGTAGCACTATCACAGAAACCAGCAGCGTAAATTACAGCAGAACAGCAACAGAGCCAGAGACTCAGCCAGACCTCAGCACCAATTTGATTCAGCAACATCCACAGGCCTAGCAGCAGCAACAGTAGATATTTTGTACCCAGGGACCTGCTGCAAGCTACAACACGCCATACAAACCACAAGACTACCTGCATTGAAATTTTAGTCCACAGCGCATACATTTATATTTCAATGAGATCAAGAGGATAGCCAAAAACTAGGCAAATATAGCCCAAATCCCAAAAGATCAAACTTAACCCATCAGGACTCAAACATATTAGATATTTCCAGGAACACACCCATCATCATAACTCTCTAAAGTTTGGGAAGGTCTCCCTAAGGACCCTGTAAACTTGAATTTTAATGTCCCTTATGATGCAATTCGGGTAAGAGACTTGGCCTTCAAACATTCTTGCATTTCTGTATTTCCATATGCAGTACACAGTGTAGGCAAGACCAGTCTTTTTAGCTGCGGCTTGGACCCCTGTGCCTCTAGCTTCCTTGATAATCCACTTGACTGTTGCTTTGAGTGTTGTCAGAGCTCAAGAGAATCCCAACCAGACTTTATTTATGCCCAGACTTGTCTAACTAGAGAGCATTGGAAAAATAGGTGGTCTAGAGATTCCATTGGGTCCCCACACAGAACACACGAAGTATCCTCAATCTGATCAGATAGCCTATCTCTGGTGAGCAGTCTTTCCTTGATTCCCAGCCACATAATAAAAGAGTGCTTTGGCATATGGGATCTATGCCAAACAATTTTTGTCCAACAAGGCTTTGGTCCTTTTGATCTGAAGTACTCATAGCAGGTCTTGACACTAAAAATTCCCAGGGATATCCAGTGATTCAATTTGTCCAAGGCTGCCTGATGGGATCCTTCATCTGCAACAATCTTGTCCCTAATTAGTGCAAGGTGTCTAACAATCTGGGAATCTTGCTTTGATGGGGTGTACTCCCAAAAGGGTGCTCCTTTCATATAGATATGGTTTACCCATTTTACCCACAAGGAGTCCTTTTTGGACTGAAGATTCCAAAGGGCCTTTGATGTAAAAGCCAAGTTCCAAGCATTAAGGTCCATGAAGCCTAGAACCCCTTCAGATTTTGGACGACACACTTCTTTCCAGGCTACCAGAGGCTTTTTAGCTATGGTGATCTTACCTCCCCCTAGGAAATTCCTGCAAAGCGAGATAATTTTTTCTCTGACTCCCACAGGAATAGGGAGGATAGACAACCAGAAGCATTCAAATCCTTGCAAGACTGATCTTATAAGCTCACTCCTTCCAGCATAAGATAGGGTTGCCCCTGTCCAGGCACTAATGTATTCTGAGATTTTGGAGAGGAGAGAGGTGAACTGCTCAATAGTCAATCTGGAAGTAGATATTGGGATTCCTAAGTACCTAAAAGGAAATTCACCCATGTTGAATCCAGTAATGGCTTTAATTTCCTCTACCTCTTCTGAACAAATCCCAGCCATGAACACATTTGATTTAAATGCATTGATACAAAGGCTAGAGTAGTCACAAAAATTCTTCAGACATTCAATGCTTAGGCCCACAGAAGTGGAATCTCCTCTTGCAAATAGGATCAGATCATCTGCAAAAGCTAGATGTGTAATGTTTAAATCTGAGCATTTGTGGTGGAATTTGAATTCTGGGTTTCTTCTAAGCCTTTTTAGACTCCTAGACAGGTATTCTAGACATATAGAAAATAGAAATGGGGAGAGAGGATCCCCTTGCCTTAGCCCTTGTTGGCCTTTGAAAAATCCATGAAGAGATTCATTTATGGATATTGAGTATGCTGGAGTAGACACACATTCCATTATCCATTTAATAATCAAAGCTGGGAATCCCAGACCCAAGAGTACATCTTCCAAACCCCCCCAGTTGACTGTGTCATATGCTTTCCTAATATCAACTTTCATAATGCATATTGGGGAGATTCTGCTCCAATTGTATTTCCTCATAAGCTCCTGGACCATGTATATGTTTTCCACCATGCTACGGTTTGGCACAAATGTTGATTGGGCAGGGTCAACTATATCTTCTAGGATGGGGGGCTAATCCTCTTGGCTAGGATCTTGGATATAATCTTATAAATTACATTGCAGCAGGAAATTGGTCTGTACTCATCCACCCTTGAAGCATTCGTTGATTTAGGAACTAATGCAA
>BRYE01000022.1:3747500-3760000 GCA_030159115.1 Actinidia arguta var. hypoleuca
GTTAACAATCTCTTTAGATATTCTAAAATAGAAAGATGAACAAACAAAATGAGACTGAGGGAGTACTAAAAAACTTTTACAAATTTAGGTAGAATGTATATATATTCTAAGCATCCCCAATAAATACATAAGCATTTTATATTTTTAGAATCATTTCTTCAAGAGAAATAGGAAAAATATAAAATTTTAATCGAATGATAATTTTTTTTATTAAAGACGAAAAAACTTGAAAACCAAAACATTTAAAAATCTCAAAAAATTTCAGACCAATCTTGGCCTTTTTATCTTTTTAAGGCTCATTCAAAATTTTATTTTGGAGTGATTTTCATTTATTCACTTGTGGATTTACAACATTCCAATGGTTGAAAAATGGTGTTTTGGATATAAGTGGTATGTTTGGTAAAGTTTTTATTTTTTTATTTTTTGTGTTTGTTTAGTTTTATTTATTTTTTTTAAAATAAAAACTAAAAATATGTTTGTATTTACCTTTTTTAAAATTATTTAAAAATAAAAATATGGTGGTGATGGTAGTGGAGACGGAGATTGTGGAGTCGGTGGTGATGGCGGCAACGTCGTTGGTGGTGGCTAGGGATGTACATGGGTCGGGTTGTGTCGGTTCTGTAATAGACCTAGAACCGACCCGACCTGACCTTAATCGGTTTTTTATTTTTGGACCCAGAACCAACCTGATCGTCCAAAGTAATCGAACCGAACCAACCCGAGTGAGATCAGTTTGGTTCGGTTCTCGGGTCTATATCTATCGGGTCGGGTTGGATCTGTCGGTTTATTTGAAGTTTTAAAGAAAAAAAAAGATTACATTGAAAAATAAATATAACCCGAAAACAGTATCATATTGTTTAAAATAATACAAATCAACATTTAGCACACAAAAGTCTTCAATGAGTGCACTGTTATGACTATATAATCGGGTCTAGACTTTGGTTCTCGAGTTGGATCGGGTCGGGTCGGGTCGGGTCTCATTCCAAAAATAGTATAGACCTGATAATCGAGCTGAAGTCTACGGATCTATAATTTTTAGACTCAGAACCAAACCATGAACATAGTAGAACCGACCCAATAAAACTGGATTGATTCGATTCTCGAGTTTCTCGAGTCTTTTTGTGCACCCCTACATGAGAGTACGGACTTGGAGTAATTATGCTATGCGATAAGACCCGATAATTATTACTGACAATTGCATGTAGTTGGCTAAGTGGTGTTACGAATCCCAAGCATTTCATTGCCAGGCATTATGGATCTCTCTCCTCAAGTGCCAACTAAATAATTACAAAAAAACCTTAGATGTGGAACTTTCATATATGTATTTTTTAATTCCGTCAAAAGACTAATTTAGCATCTAAGCTCGAGAAATTATTAGGTAGTTTGGAACCACTCTCTGAACTGATCATTCGTATCAGCTTCATGAAAAAAAAGTTTGACACGAGGTCCTTTATTTTTTCACTCTCAAGAAAATAAATTCTACAAGATAAAAATGAAAGCCCTATTTTTACTTACATAATCGTAAATTGAGGCTAAAACAAATGTGACCGTTTGAGACTAATGAATTAATTATAACTGAACCAGAATCTTTTGTGGCTCCATTTTTCACCGATCAGTGTGAATGGTGTGTGAAGGTTGACGTCTTCCGTCCATAACGAAGGGACAGAGTGTCATCGGGACAATAAGCAGTTAAGAACTTTCAATTCTTTAATATATTAATTAATATAAATTAAAAGTAATGGACTCCACTATATAAATTAACATAAAGAATTATATAGATCAAATAAAAGCTGTTGCATGCTAAGAGACATTCTAAGTGAGTCAACATGAACATTATTTATTAATAGATTTCAAATTTCCTTTCTCTCTTTGTTTTTGTTTTTCATTGGTTAGGAAGGATGAAAAAACTTCTAGACCCATTGGGGACCCCTCCTACCTAACCTTGGGCGGCGAGCACCTGGGAGAGGTTGGTTGAAACTTTGGTATATCAATGCGTATGTATTGTTGAAAAATGTGTGTTAGTTTTTCTTTAAAATAAACAAAAATTTCAAACAAAGTAATTGTAAAAATTTTATAAATACATCAAAAGAAGAAGAACAACAACAATTAACTTAAATAACAAAATAAAACTTACAAAATTGTAATGTAGAAATCAGAATTTATTGGATTGAGGCCTAAATTAGATTTGGTATCCTTAAGTCATTTACGTCCTGCATTTGGTATTGACGGAATGCGACGTACGACTCCCAAGATATAACAACTTCGATCTTTGGATAGTAGTACTCCAAATCAAAAGATCATGCGAACCTTCAAGTATTTTCTCCCTCTCTAAGAATGAATACAAAAATGCAGAATGCTCTTATGCAAGTTTCAACAACTTTCTAATGGATTTCGAATGAATGACGAATGCTGAATGATAGTGGGAGTTTATAGAACTCTTCACACCTCTTAGAAGAGGTAGGGTGCATTTCTGAAGGGTCACTTCTCTTTGGAAAGGCACCCATTCTGCCAAACAGACACCCATTCACTCAAACCAGAAGATCGTGACTGTTCGCGAATTAAAGAAAAAAATTATAATTTTCCTTCTGCGTGATTCCGAAATGGTGTTGACTGTTCGTGAAGGAAAAATAATTCCAGGGGAATAAAGTGTAATTTTTAACTATTTAGAAATTAAAATAATTGAATAAATTTTTTTTAAAAAATAATATTAAATTAAGATCAAGACCAGACTAGACTTCACGAGCACGAATCGAATCGGGTTAGGACAGGCGGGCGACTACGGCGCAGCCGCACGTGGGTCAAAATCATAGACAAATGGATCAAACTCACTTTGTGCATAACTCACCCCTCTAAAAATTTGAGGTAATAACGACCCAATTTTTAGAGTCCAAACTTGAATTTTATATGCTCACAATTTTTTTTTTTTTTTTAATGTGGGACAACTTTTCTATCCCATTTTTTTATTTGCAATGAAACTTTTTTGAGAAATAATTTCTCATTCAAATCAACTCAATTTTGGACAAATGAATACATTAAATTCATCTATTCATTTAGGAGAATATGAATCTATCATTGTTTATCTAATTTAGTGTATAAAAATTTAATTAAATTTTAGTCCCAACGTATGTTCATAATACTTTATCAAACCCAATTTCTAACAAACTCCCACATGAATGAAAATTGATTGATTACAGATGCAATGAAGTGCAGATCCTAAGAGAGAAAGAAAGGTAACTTTCGGCCTTGAACCTTAGTGACATATTATTAGATTTACTCGCTAGACAATGGAGCATGGTGCACTTGAACTGTCTAGCTTTAAGTGTAAACCAAGACAACAATATTCACACGATATTCCTCTGAACACTTTTGATTCTCATAGTTGTGTTCATTTTGGGCCTTGAACAATACCTGATTTTCATGAGTGCCCAAAATTTTCATAGAAACGGCCCCAATCCACACTCATAATGTGACATCTTATTAGGAATATTCTACAATATCCTATTTGAGTATTTCAAGATACAAGCGTCATTAAAATCTATGTTTATCCTAATTGCTCATATAAATAACATTTTGTAATATCAAAAGTCAACTACTAAAGAGTACAATTTTTTTATTTCTCATCTCACTTTAAATTTGACGTGACACATCTAATTTCCATTTTTAGGTCATTTCAAATTGGTTAAAGTTAGTTTTGAAAATTTGAGACTTTTAAATAATTAACATCATTGTCTTTTTAAAAAGCTGAATTCTCCGCACACAAAAAATAAACAAATTAAAATAAAAAGAATAGATTTTAGTGACTTTTTTATTTACATTATCTTGGTGGCTCTCGTGTCTAGCAATTAGTTTTTGCCTTTTACGAAGGTAAAGTCATAGGCTTTTTGTCAACAAGAATGTCAGGGATGAATTGTCATACACAATGATGGAGAAAATTATTGGTTGCCTAGAAAGGGATACCAAGTTAGATACCTATAACATCAATAACTTTCAATTACTCAACTGATCAATCAATATAATATAAAAATGATAGGTCTCATTGCATAAATTATCACAACTATATGCATAAACTTTTATGTCGTTTTAATTCATTTAAAAAAGCCTAATCCAATTTTTAAGTTGAAAATTATTCACTCATTTGAAATCATCTATCCAATTTGGTATTGACCATATATTTATTCTAGCTTTATTTTAAAAACATTAAGTTGAGATCTAAACGTTACCTCAGTTTTAAGTACGTAAAATCAACGAAATTGAAATTTCAATCTTACTTTTCTTTATATATATATATATATATATATATATATATTAGCCATGAATTGAGACCATAGCTGTTATTATAATTTGAGAATACTGAATAATTACTAAATAAAGTCTCCTGTCAAACAGAGTCTGACAAATTAGACTTTTCAAACTGTACTTGGAAAGCTAAAAGTTAAAGTTCAGTAAGTTTATTTTTTTTTTACATTATCTTTGGTAGCTCTAGTGTCCAGTAACTGTCCACCCATTGTTTTACCATTTTATGAAGGTAAAAAATGTAGGAATCTTTTGAACAAGAATGTCAGGGACAAAGAGTCGTACACAATGATTTGGAAAAATTATTGGATGCTAAAAAAAAGGGACCATCAAAGTTAGTTCTCATTGCTCAACTTATCAATCAATATAAAATGATGGATCCCACTGAATTAAATTAAATTAAATTAAATAACTACATACATTCTAAGTCAGTAAAAACTTGATTGACTATTGTTTTTGAATGTTCTGGTGTGTTTGCTACAATTTATAATAATTTAAAATTTCTGCTTTTTAAAAAATATGTGAGAATATTTGTCATAATATATGTTCTTATTTATTAGCCAAAAAATATTTTAAAAAATTATTTTTGGCCTGTTATGACTATAATCGGGCTCCCCTTTGATCCAATGACATGATCGAAATTCGAAAACATACCAAATTCTTCATCGGATTTGGTGGGTATGATAAGGATAGATTTACACTTATCCAAATAGCTGCTCCAAAAGAGGAAAACGACTCGTCCCAAGATGACCATGTCGCCCTACTTCACCTATGTTAGTCATTTGGTTGCCCATTGTCGATAGACATCACTCGGTAATTCACCACGCAAATAACAGTTTTTGCCCATGTCGCCAAATCCTCTAGATAGAGATATAGGCGAACTCTAGCTACCCCGTTCGGCCACGATCTCCGCCAATTACTCTACGATCTCAGTCACGACACGCAGTTGAGCCCTACAATTGCGACATCTTCTCCTCATGCGGTTGAGGTCCACCTATAAAAACCGCTCTCTCATCTCCAAAAGGGGGTAAGTTCAATTGTGCCTTTGTCTATAGCTTTATTAAACTCAGAGTTCTATCTTTTTCATAAGAACTTAATCGCCACGCCGAAGGAGTTTTGAGTAGCCTTACTCCGACCGGTAACGTTTGCTTTAGGTGCACAAGTCAATTTTTGATCAATTGTGACTTTTGTTTTTCCTCCCTAGATTTGTACCTCAATAGTTTGGTATCGTCTGTGGGAGTGTTTTATCAATTCTATGCACCTGAGTAGTTGCTTGTTGCTTAGATAAAGTGCAAGCAGTTCCCTAGATAATGGGGTACCCCCAATGGCCAATTCCAATCAAGCTCCAAATCTCGAAGGCATTCACCGTGACATGCACGGTATTTCTGATCAAGAGTAATGAACGAGCTGAATGCACATTTAGTACAACACCTCACTTAGACTTTAGCCCCACCCACCGTACCAGTTCTGGAAAGCTCAAATCGATCTCACCATTCTCATCGATTAGGAGACCAGGATACTTCCTAAAATTTGCAAAACACCAGCCATGCGCGTTCCGCGTGAAGTCCTCTTCGTCGATCTCCCAACCTTCACTCTAGGCATAGAGGGCGAGGTAGGAATCTGGAGGTCTCTCGATCACAATCCTCTAGCATTAGAATGTAACTGTCAACTAGATAGGAAACTCACAGGCAAGGAAGATCGCCTTGCCCGAATAGTTGTACTGCTAAATACTACGGTGATGCATCAACTAAACAAAAGTTTAAGGATTTGGATGCCCAGATTGACGCCGTTGAAACTGACTTCAAGGCATCAATGATCGTGGAGGCATTGATTAAGCAAACAAAACCCCCATTCACTGAGAGGGTAATGAGAGTCAAAGTGTCCTCCAGATTTAAACTCCCTGTGCAGCTGGGAATTTATGAAGGAAAAACATAGTCAATGGACCACTTGGATTCATTCAAGAACCTGGCATTGCTTCAGGGAGCTTCAGATGAGGTGATGTGCAGAGCTTTCTCAACAAACCTAAGAAGGCCGGTGAGGTCATGGTTTAAGAAACTGTCACCAAGAACCGTTGACTCTTTTGGTGACTTAAGTAAGCGTTTTGTTGCCAAATGCTTTAATGCAGGGTCAGGTAGAAGAACTCTTCCCACCTCTTCACTATTCATTAGAAGACTGGAGAAAGCCTTAAGGAATATGTAAGGCAATTCAATTAGGTTGTCCTCAAAGTAGAGGATCCCAATGATAAAATGGTCATCATGACAATGATGGAAGGACTTTGCCATGGTGCACTATTTGACTCCCTATCAAAGAACATGCCAGAAACCTTGTTGGTACCCCAAGCTCAAGACAAAAAGTAAATTGCCGCTGAAGGGTTGACAGAAGCCAAACGAAATAGGTGAGGAAAGAAGATTATAAAAGAAAATAGCCAAATTTAGTGAGGATAGATTACAAGGGTAACTTGAAGTCGAGAAAGCCCAAGATAGATGCCAGAAGGCGAGACCAAGACCGATGCCCCAAGACTCCTCCTTGCCGAACGAAGCTAATGTTGCCTCTTCTCAACTCACACATTGCTCAACTACTTATGAAAATCAAGAATGAGGAGTTTGTAAAATGGCCCATGAAGATTAAGACTTACCCACTCCGAAGAAGTAAAAACAAGTATTGTGAGTTCCATCAAGATCACGACCATAACACAAAAGACTATTTCCAGCTGAAGGAGCAGAGAAATGACTTGATCAAAGGGGATACTTGAGAAAGTTCTTGGTTGATCACCCAAGACCAGCGACTTCTGAAAGGGCTTACATTGACAATAAACCCATTGCTGGGGATGTCCAAACCATCCACGGGGGATTCAGGTCAAGAGGTCTTCATCTTAAAGGAAGAGACATGCTCAAGAAGTGAAAGAGCGAGAAGAGGAAGAAGTTTATAACCTCTTCTCGCCTTATGGCGGGGATGGATCCTCCCATCACTTTTACTAATGAGAATCTGAGGGGTTTGCATCTCCCCCATGACTATGCCTTAGTTGTGGTCGACACCATTGCCAATTTCAATGTCTAGAGGATTTTGATTGACAACGAAAGTTTTGCTAACATCTTATTCTCCTCGACCTTCAACGAGATGAATATTGGGATAGACAAACTCCATCCATTTCACTCCCCCTTGATTGGATTATGGGGATGATCAATTTATCCAATATGGTAGATCAAACTACCTTTAACCGTGGGAACAAAGCCGCACCAGACAACAGTGTGGCATAATTTCATAATCGTGGATTGCCTTTTACCTTATAATGCCATCCTAGGTTGCCCCACTCTAGGAAAAATCAAAGGCTAATCCTTCACCTATCACCTAGTGATGAAATTCCTAACTACTACTAGGATAGATGAGGTAAAGGGCAACTAGAGAGTCTCCAGATAATGTTTTGTGACATCGATGAAACAGAATGACAAATAACAACTATAGATAGAGGACGTAGAGATGGGGGAACTGAGGGATGAGATAGGGACCATGCCTCTCCTTGACCCTTGAGATACAAAAAGCACCAAGCCTTTGGAGGAAGTAACTTCGATCTCCATACATCTAGATCGCCATGTGATGATTGGGACAGAGGTGACAATAGAGTTACGAGACGCTTTGGTAGAATTTTTTAAGAAGAACTATGGCATATTCTCTTGGTCACAGAGCAAGATCCCCGAGTTGCCGTATATAAGCTGTTTGCCAATCCTGATCATTCTCATGTTCTCTAGAAGAGAAGAAAGTTTGCCCCTGGACGACAAAAAGTTATAGATGAGGAAATTATGAAGCTCATTGACACCAATGTCATTAAAGAATCCCATTACCCAGACTGGTTGGTTATGTAGTCATCGTCCCCAAAGAAGGGGGAAATGGATGATCTGCATTGACTTTACCAACGATACTAAGTTGCTCAGCTCGGTATCGCGAGTAGGGGGCAACTGATAAGGGATAGATTTACACCTACCCAAATAGTTACTCCAAAAGTGAAAAATGGTTTGTCTCAAGATGACCATGCCACCCTACTTCGCTTCTCATTGCCATTCGGTTGCCCATCGCCAATAGACATCACTCAATAATTCACCTTGCCAATAACAGTTTTTGTCCATGTCGCTAGATCCTTTGGATAGAGATAACCTGAACTCCAGTTGGCCCTGTTCAGCTACGATCTCTGTCAATTACTCTACAATCTCATCCACGATCTCTGACCATTATGCCATTATCTCCTACACAGGGTTGAGTCCTACAATTGTGCCACCTTCTTCTCACGTGGTTGAGATCCACCTATAAAAGTTGTTCTTCCATCTCCAATAGGGGGTAAGTCCAATTGTGCCTTTGTTTAGAGCTTTATTATACTCAAAGCTCTATCTTCTTTCATTAAAACCTGATCGTCACGCCGAAAGATTTTTGAGCGACCTCATCCCGGCCAATAATGTTTGTTTTCTTGCCTGGTGCTCAAATCAGTTTTTGAGCAATTGTGATTGTTAGTTGATCTCTCTTGGTTTTTACCTTAACAAGGTAAAAAAAATGTAAATAAAAAAGTTGGATAATCCAACCGTTTAGAACCGTTGAATCCATTACTTTTTTTTTTCCCACCAAATCTTTGATCCAAACACAGTCTGAAGTAATCAGAATTTTATTTCTCTTTCCTTTTTTTGGGTGGGTGGGTAAATTTCACAAACTCTCCTACGGTTTCTGATAAACACAATCACCTCTCTTGTAGTATCTAAAACAAATTGATTTTTTTTACTTTTACAACTATTATCAATATTCTCCTTTAGGTTAATTGTTTTAGAAAAAGGACAAGATTGTCACTAAATTTAAGTTTTTTATTTTTTTCTTAATACACCAATTAAATTTTGCCTTAGATTTAGAATTTCTATTTTTCCTTTTTTTTAGGTGTTTAATGGTGTTTCATACGAGTACAACAAATACGAGTCATGATTTTTTAAAAAAGAAATTAAGCATTGTCGTGTCGTGAAGGGTACTAAGTATTAACTGACTTGTACGAAAAATCTAATGCACGTGACATGGACGCTACATCTTTATGTAATGCGTGGAATTTGACTTTGACTAATATGTTTCATATGAAAACCAAAGATTACTTTATGAGTTTGAATATTACATTCAGAAATTTTTATTCATCAGCCATGTAATATAAAGACTTTTACATTATTATAATCATTTTAAAATCCAAATATACAAGGATGGACCCAAGAAAACCGTCTGGGAGCGATCGCCAAAAACTAATTTTATAATAGTAATAAATTTTAGTATTTTCAAATTATATAGGATCGACAATTAAAGTTGAAATTAATATTGTACTTTATACGTAATTTATGAATTTTGTGTTTGGTATGAACATTCATCTCACCACAGTTAAAATTATGCATATGTATCTACAAATATTAAATAAGGGCATTGCGTTTTAACAATAAATATTGTACAATACAAATAGATGTGCCCTTGTTTTTTCATAAAAAAATATTTTCTTTTATTTTTAAATTTTTGAATTTTTAGTCAACTTTTTAAACTATATTATCAAAATTTTATACTTTTTAATTCTTCTGATAGTAAAGACGAGTCTGAAAATATTAAAAAAATTAACTAATTTGAGAAAATTTTCTAAAGAAAAAATTTATTTTTACTCGATAAATAAACTAAATCTTGTCTTAGTGATTTTTGTTTTCTGAAATTGAACAAAAATTTGAACATTTTCAGATTCCTCAAGTATAAAAGAACCATAAAAATACAAAATTTTGATTAAAAGGTAATTTTTTTTTTTTACTTAAGATGAAATAAGAAAAAAATTATGCAAAGTAGCTAAAAAATCTTTAAAAAAAAAAAAATTAGGCAAATTGAGCCTATAAAGAAGGTCAATTTACGAAAGGTGCTTCTCAAATAAAAATTGGGAGTGCCCAAGTGACATATCAAGTATGAATAATAATTAAAGTTTAAAAAAAAAAATTAGGTCACAAGTAACATCTCTCTTTTTAAACCGAAAAGAAACAAATAAATGTGAGGATAATTACACTTGCCACCTGTACTTCACACTCATTATCATTTCACACCCTTCAATTCTAGGTTGAGTACAATTTGCCCTCCTGCAAGTTTCTAAAATGTGACAGAAACCAGTCATGTAAGGTGCATGTGAGCTAACGTAAGGGTATTATTGTCCTCATATACCTTCTTCTTCTTACACCTACTTAAATTCTAGTATTTTTTTACTTTCAACATGTTCTTAATCTCAAATCAATCTCATTTTCAACTTAACTTGTCCTCTTTACATGTATCCATCACCAACCACTACTCTCCTTCACTACTGACACTGACTTCATCTTTCCTTCCACTTGATTAATGTGTTTTTATTACTTGAGATAATTTGATTAATCCACTTTGATGTGGGGTAAAATCTCCATCTGCTGATAATCTAAGCTGAAAATCTCACCTTTAGGACCACATAGCCAATGTTTCGTCTGGCCGCCAATCATGTCATCATCAGTTGTTCATCTTGCCTCCACCATTGAGCTTGTTGTTTGATCGTTACATCGCTTACAGGTGAGGTTAACTACTTCGCCTGCCAGAAGGTTCCATCTTTATAAGGACTCTATCTCCCTAAGGGGTCTGCCTCCATAAGACTCATTCTCCACTACGGCCTATAATTGCGGGTACTCTCCAAATGACAATTTTATATTTTGTTTCCGATATCCGCGGGATCTCCTTCCATACTTATCCTTCCGAGGATATTGTTGTGATCTTCTCACACAGCTTTCCATTCTTCACCTATATAAAGGTCGCTCCCCCATCATAATGAGGTATGAAAAAAATCCTTACATACTTTTGAGAGCTTTGATATTCTGTTTTGCCTAGTTTATACTCGCATTGGTCTGATTTGCACGCTATAGTGGTTTTGAGCGGCCTCGCTCCGGCCGGTTACGTTTGTTCATCTGCGCAGATCGCCTGAGTTATTGTCGAGGTCCAGTGCCGAGGCAAAGAGCAATTCTGACTTTTGGTTGCTCGTCCTATTTTTCTACCACAATAGTTTGGTGTTGTCTGTGAGAATGACAGTTCTCAACTTTTTATGCACCTAAGCAGCCGTTTGTTACCTAGACCAAGTGTTAGCATCCCTTTGGAGAACAAAGCTCATTCGATGGCCAAAACTAGCCAATCTTCGGATCTGGACGGCCTCCATCGTGACATGCACAACATTTCCGAGCAAAAAAAGATCATGAATGAGAACAATGCCCGCTTGATATAATACCTCCCATAAACAATTCGCCGCCTCCCGCTGTAGCACCTGTCCCAAAAATTGAATGATCTTGCCGTTATCATCGATCAGGCAACGACGAGTCTCAAAGTCACCGAAGTATAGTTGGGCACGTTCAAATAGAAACCGGTGATGTCGATCACTGAGAGTATGTTCTAGACGAGAAAGAAGTCATGTTTCGTCGGAGTCCTGATCATCAAGCCAGACTCCCAAACCAAAGGGCGATGAGATCAAAAGAAAAGGAAGATTGCCTTGTCGGACCGACTAGGTGCACAAACACTAGTATAAATTCACCACCCAGAAGATCAAAGATCTAGATGACTGAATAAATGCCATTAACACCAGTGCGAACGCACCAGTCACATTAGATGCTTTGATCAAACAAATTGAGCCTCCATTTACAGATAGAATGAAGGTCAGAGTCTCCTCTAAGTTTAAACTGCCAACTCAGCTCAGAGTTTATAAGGGAAAGACTGATCCTATAGACCACCTGAATTCATACAAGAACTTGATGTCACTCTAGGGATACTCTGACGAGGTGATGTGCAAGGCCTTCTCTACGACCTTGAAGGGGTTGGCAAGGTCATAGTTTGAAAAGCTGCCTCTGGGAACCATTGACTCGTTTGACGACCTAAGCAGGCTCTTTGTCACCAATTTTATGAATTGCCGGGTCAAGCAAAAAAATGCCTCCCACATTTTCACCGTTCACCAGAAGGAAATTGAGAGCTTGAAAGACTACGTTAGACGGTTCAACCAGGCTGTCCTAGAAGTAGAAGACCTCAGTGATAAAGTGGTAATCATGGCTATGATGGAGGGACTTCGCCCAGGTCCATTATTTGACTCCTTATCCAAGAATGTCCCTAAAATCTTGTCAACTCTACAAAGCAAAGTTGACAAGTATATTGTCTTGAAGGAGTTAGACGCACGA
>BRYE01000022.1:3770000-3782500 GCA_030159115.1 Actinidia arguta var. hypoleuca
AACTTAGTCTTAAGAAAGGTCACCATGTCTACAAATGAGCTGAATGTCAGAAAGCTCGGTCCTACTTGGGAAGGTCCCTACAAAGTTATCAAAGTGTATAGGCCAGGAACATATTGTCTAGAAGACATGAATGTAAAGGCATTACCTCACCCATGGAACGCCGAGCACTTGAGGAAGTATTACTAATAAATCTGTTGGTCACCATTAAAAGAAGATCGCATTTGCAAAGTGATATCGCCGATCTTAAGATTGTTAGAATCTCCTTGTGTACGATTTTAATCGCTAAACTCCTTGTAATGATCACCAAATCTCCACGAGTAATAAAAATTTTCTAGTTTGATTTTATCACCAATTTTCACTATTTTAATTATCGCCGTTATCAAGATCGCTCATTTATTGCAAAATGACAAGGTGTCCTGATCACCATAATGTGGATCACTTGATTATTTATTTCTCCATGGTGAGGTTTAACGTTTGCACAAGATAAAGCAAAGTGAACCCACCTCATATCGCCCATTAATCAAGCTTGCTGAGTTATTCAATCGCCATAATTGAGTTTGAAGTTTGCCTTATTAAGGTGAATGTACTTAATATATTCTCCAAGCAATTGAATTCACCTATTGATCAAGTTTTATTTGTCAATCGCCTTATAGATGATGTCGCCTGTCTCTCCGCTATTACCCTCACCAAGCAGTTTGGTTTGGCAAAAAGGTTATGTAACACACCAATTTCACATTGCCATTTAATTAAAATTTTGATTGCCATCATTTGAGTTGATTGCCTTATTAAATTCTCCAAAATTGTTTAAGGTTTGCCAAATTTATTTCGCCAGTTTTTTGAAGTTATGTTTGTCATTTCGTGATATCGCCAATACAAGCAGAAAATATATTACAAAGTAAAGAAACCATACAAGGCATGTGGAAGGACTTTTCATTCATTGAAATTTGGAAAAATATTATAGATCACCATTACACAAATTTACAAAGAAAATTTAGAGAGATATGGGGATGGTATCGCCCTCTTTCCCATCTTTCTTTTCCTTGTTCTCTTCCTTCTCTTTCTCATCGGCCTCAACCTCCTCATTCTTAAGCAGATCGTGATCCATGTCCATGCCATCTAGATCGATGTTGAGGTTATAATGATGGTGAGTAAGTTTCCTCTTTTAGAAGTCAAAACCCTCGCCAAAGTACTTGGAAGCCGTAGATTCAATAATGTCCTTAAAATCCTTTGAGGACTTGAACTCCTCAATAGCTGACTTCTTGGCGAGAGCTCATTGCTTCTCCATTTTGGCTACCTCCGTTTCCAACTTGGACACGTCCTCGTTTTTCTTTTTGAGCTCAGCCTCGGCCTTCTTCGCTTGCTCGTCAAAATCGGCCAAAAGTTTTTCTAGCTTTATGGATTGATTCTATGCTCAAACCATCTCAAGCTCAACTGAGTCTGCTCGAGTGATCTGAAAGGAGGCATCGTTCCCTAGTCCCTACTTCGGACAACGAGGGACGACCCAAGCATGACCTTCTACTACAATGTGAATGCCTTGAATCAATAAAAGTATGAGAGTTAAAAGCCGAAGATGAAAGTGAAAAGATACTAGGATGATGATGTGCAAGAAATTGGTGACCACCTGATTCAAGGAGAGTTTATCCACCTTCTTTTTGTCGGCAGAAAGGATCACCCTGGCCAGAATTTTTTCTTCCACAGAGGCAGTTGCCAGAATGGAGGCTCCAGACCCTAACACGTCGCCAGGTCTGGTCGAGGTGTCCTCCCCGGGATTTACCGACCTCATGGTCCCCTTATTCACCGTCCTACTGGATTTGGCCTTCTTAGCCTCGGTGGCAGCATAGTTTCCTTCCCCTTGGAATCATCGATTTTGCCCTTATTATTGGGTAAGGAGTTTGGGGCTTCATCATGAGGTCGCTTTTTGTGAATTACCACACCCTTGGATGACGAGGTGGCAACCTTCTTCTCTTCTACCTTCTTGGCGAGCTTGGATAAACTAATCCTCTTCGACATAGCTGTAATATAAAAACTAACATCAGCAAGTGAAAGAGGTAAAATACTTGGAGAAGATGAAGATTGTACCATCCGATCTAAGCTCAGAGCGGAGCCCTGAGTCTGACCAAGACTCTAATTTAAAGCCTGAGCTTGAGCTCGGAATACAGGATCCAAAACCTAATATGGGGTCTCGAATTTCCCCCCTAGCCACCTTAGCAGGGAGAGATCAGAATAGCAAGGTAAAATCCTCCTCATTTCCTCCCTAATGGTTTCTAGGTATTCTATTGATTCATCTCAGGTGCTATCACTTTGGGGATGTTAATCTCGAAAATGGCGAGACTCACCCTTGGCACCCACAGAGGCAGCTGTGTCATCCATAGACTTATTCTCAGTATTATCTCTGTCGCTGGACGATATCCCTTCACAACCAGGGGCGAAGTAATTCCGAAATATTTTAGATCCAAGGACTACTGGGACCTTGAAGTATCCCCCTTGCCCTATTTTTTTGAAAATCCTTTGTGACCTCCTTTCTTTGGAGTCAGTAAGAATGAGCAGCTTATTGCAACGTTTGCCTGAAAAATCAACATTTGATAGCATAAGGCGAGATGATGTACTTAAGAAAAATAGCATATAGAAACAAGGCTGACCTGGGGTGCCCCATAATCTTGGGACCCGTGGAACTCCTTCACCCCAGTCATCTCCTGATACAAAGAAGAATCTCCTCTTCCATCCTTTAACGTTACTGGGAGACCCCTTGATCACATTTCTGCCCGGTCTCGCCTTAAAATAAAGTCACCCTGAGTCTGGCTTTGTACTTTTGAATAGGGTGTAAAGACACCTGAATTCGTTAAGGGACAGATGACGCCGATAGAATTGCCATACCACTAACACGTAAATGACACATCACCACGCATTGGGAGAAAGTTGGGCAGGATGGATGTTATAAAAGTTCAAAATTCTTCTGATAGTGGGGTAAGTTGGGAACCTAAGGACGACAGGGAAAGCAACTTCATAAAAAGCTACCCGAGGGGGAGATTCATTAAGAGAATCCTTCCTAGGAGAGGAAATAAGTTGATTTACCTCGTCAGTCATATAGGACTTTTCTCCTAAATGATTAGATACCCAGGAAAGTAGCGAATTATCCAAGTTTGCTACTTCGTCTCTACTAGACATGTACTAAAAATTAAAAGTAAGGATGAAGATTAGCAGTTAATACTTACTGAAAGACTAAGCCAAAGGAGGTGGCAAGCAAATGAGGGCGAGGTTCACGTTGGAGTAAGGTCAAGAGTTTGGTAGCAAAAGCAAAAGAGTACAAATGAGTGGTGGAGCCCCTATTTATAAGAAGCATCAGGGGCTAAGATCTGTTTGCATCAACGACCAAGATCATGCGACATTTCGAGTTCCGAGGATGAAAACTGCCACTCTCGCCAAAGGCTACCACCATTCCCGCCAAAACATGCCAAAATGTCATTCTACCATTTAATGCTCTCATTTACATGTCATATTGTAAAGGTGTGCCATCATTACATGCTTACATCATCAGAACTTATCTACTTGACTTGTTACTCAAATATCCCCAGTGTTTCACCTTGATATCTCGAGTAGGGGGCTACTGATATGGGCTAAAATATCCACCTGCTGATAATCTAAGCTAGACACCTTGCCTTCAGGACTACATAGCCAATGTCTCTTATGGCCGCCAATCATGTCATCATCAGTTATTCACCTCGACTCCACTAGTGAGCTTGCTCTTTGATCGTTACATCGCTTACATGCGAGGTTGACTATTTCGCCTGCTAGAAGGTTCCATCTCTATAAGAACTCCACCTCCTTAAAGGGTTTGCCTCCATAAGACTCATTCTCCATTACGTCGCCTATAATTGAAGGTACTCTCCAAATGGTACCTTCCTATTGTGTCTCTGATATCTATGGGATCTCCTTCCATACTTATCCTTTCAAGGATCTTGTCGTAATCTTCTTGCACGGCTCTCCATTCTCCACCCATATAAAGGTCGCTCCCCTATCATAATGAGGTATGAAAAAAAACTTACATACTTTTGAGAGCTTTGATATTCTGTTTTGCCTAACTTAAGTGACCTCACCCTAGACGGTTATGTTTGTTTATCTGTGCAGGTCGCCCGAGTTATTACTGATGTAAAGAGCAATTCTTACGGTTGGTTACTCGCCCCATTTTTCTACCACAACACACTTGATTATTTAAATTATGGTAGTGTGGTCATTTTACCCTATTACATTCATAGGATGTTCACATGATTAAATTCTGTCAACTTTTTATACACCACTTAATGGGGGTGGACATTAACATTTACCATAAAATGTAAGAGTTTAATTGTACCCATTGAAAATTAAGGATGTAAAGTGATAATAGTTTATCCATATCAATCAAGGTATAAACGGGAAAATGGGTAAATGCGTACTTTCAGAACTTTTAGCCCATTATACGTCCGAGTGGAAAACGAGTGTGTGGACCCTACCTATGCGAAATGTTAGGAGACACACACACGCGCTCCATGAGACTGATGCACACATTTTCGATGATTGTATATAATCATATATTTAATTAATTTTCTCAAAATTAAAAGCATATATACCTGTTAGTTTTTTTTGGTTATGAAAATTTCTCGATTATTTAGAGTGAATTAAATTTATTTGAAATCATTAATAGCGTTATATGTTTAGACTATATCTAAATTTGGCAAAATTTAGGCTGACTATTTGGATATATCTTTGAATACACCTTTGTCAAAATGGGGTTTTAATGTATGGGCCCTATTATGAAACCCGCTCTAGAGATAACTTTCAGCTATTTTACGTGGCCATCATATTTATATTGAGGATTTTTTTTATTGAGCCTATTATTAAAAACATATCTACAATATGTGATGAGTTGGAGTTTTGATTACATTTTACTTTTTATTTATGGCTAAGCATAAATAAAATAAGAGTAGTTTTTCGATGCCTTTGGTCTCCTTATGTCTGAGCCTGCAAGACAATAACAATGAGAAGGAATGATCGGATTTGTTCTGGAAATGACTCTCCAATGGTCAAATCAGTAATCGGAGAAATGAGAGAAGAAAAGAGCAAACAATAGTCTTTTGATCTGGTTTTAGAGAAAGGGAGAGAGGGAGAAAATGTTGATTACCTTCGAAGGACAGAGCCTAGTGCCTTTATAAAGTAGCTTGGTGCGTGCGTGAGGGCGTTAATTGTTATGTTAGTGACTAGGCAACTGATTTAATCATGCTTTTACGGGCATAGTTGGTGGCTAGTCTGTCACATCATGGGAACTCGCACACAACGAGATGTTTGCCTTGCCCAGCATTTGAGCTCCCATGTCAAGGTGATTGGCGAGACTTACTATAGAGTGACAATCCACTTATGGTTCGCGATGGACCTCGGGCCAAGAATAGGGTTGGATATTTTATCCCCTTACATTGGTATATTCTGGGCAAGCAAAATGTGAAAGCTCCTGTTGTAGCTCCAGGCATTGCCTATCACAGATGGTTTGAATTACCTCAAAAAAGCGATATATCTACATCTCATAATACTTATGGTTATCTGGAGAATAATTGAATTTCTAACAAGAAACATGCATGGGACTTAGATATCTTTTAAGGGAAATGATGATGATCGCTTAATAGGCGGTGGTTAACCCTCGATATATGTGTAAAATATGTATTCTGTAAGAGCTTGGCATAGGTTGTGTCCCCAAAAAATCTAAAAACGTGCTACTCGTAGTATTATATTATCAGAACCATTTATATTGTAAGACTCAAGGAGTAGATTATCAAAAAAGAAAAAGAAAAAGAGATTGATTGTACATCTGTAGCCACATCATTATATCATACTTGTCTTAAGAAAAATGAATCGTAAGTGTGAGATGGTAAATCTCATTAGATCTAACATCTGCGTCACTGGACCGAACACGAACTTCCATATTCAAGATTGAATTGGAGTATACCTCCTCTTGGACCGAATATATATTCTCTCTTGCGAACTGAACGCACTTGTTTAGCCTAGGCAAGTGACCCCGACAGGCATCCCGAGTGCGCTTACCATGAGATCTCTAGTTAGGGAAGCCTTCTTGAGTTTTCGTTTTTAGGCGGAGGATCTTAAGGCCCATTGCGTTGACGATCGCTTTCTTATGATCCATCAGATCCTCCAGGTCATGCGCCAACAACCTCGCCACGTGTTGACGAGTCGAGTTGTTCAATATATCCATCTCCGTTGAGTAGCGGATACACTTTCGATTGCTTATTCCTCCTCTATTGATTGAACAAATGGGGTCCTATTCTCTTCCCTGCCCACCATCGACCGAATGGGGATGTTGTCGATCTAAATCCATCAAATCTCTATTGTCTAACACACGTAGTAGCGCGAGTAAATCAGAAGAACTCAATAAGTAAGTTTTTTTCAAAAATGGCGCCAATTGTGAGTTGGTAAATCTCACTAGATCTAACATCTGTGCTACCTCACCACACTCCTCCTTATCTCAACTAGGAAGTAGAATTTTCCTATTTGGAAAGGAGAATTTTCCTATTTGGAAAGGACTCCTCTTGGAGTCTATCTCTTCCCACCAACTTACAAAACGACCGCCCTCAATCTCGCATTTCTTATACCCCCCCCCCCCCCACACACACACACAAGGACATCCACCTTGAGCTCAATTCTCTGGGCCCAATCCTCGTGGACTGAGTCTGTTTGGCCAAACGGTAAGTCCATATTGAGCGAGTGTAACCCAAGAGCAAGTCCTGAGTTAGTCAATCAAGGTCCAAACTCATTTTGGCCCCCTAAAGTAAGTCTGATTTTGAAAATAAACTATAACACAACTAAAAACTGATTTTTTGACTACTAATGTCCATTCAAATTATTTTTTTGCATAAATTATGTACTCAGTGAGCCATATAACATAAATGAATTAAACTACATCACCAAGATCGGGATAGGCCCCTCATGAAATATAAAAATATACGTATTGAGTGCCTTGGTTATTTTGGCTTATTTTTTTTCGTAATTATTGTCCAATAACCAATGGTCAACCATACCCTTTTAATGGAAACAAAAATATTGGGGTCAAAGTTGTCATGTTAAATATAAAATAAAAATTATTGATCGCTACGAGGAAACTTTCCTAGTAAGTATAACCATCAGTCACTATCAATTTAAATCATTATTAAAAGATTTAGAAGATTCCCAGCACTAGCCAAAAATGATTGGTCCCACTATATAAATTACCGTAATCACTTTTTATGTTAGAGGGTGTTTGTTAAAACTTTTTTTTTAATAATTTTTGTTATTTGTGTTAAAAATTATTCTATTTTTTTTTGGTCAAATCTCTTGCTTTATGCATACGGGTCGAAACCAACCTAAAAATTTAATAAGAAGCTGAATTTTAAAAATTTATTTTAATTTATTTTAATTTATATTTTTTAAATAATTAAATTTAATATAAATTTAATTATAAAAAACACCATGGAAAGAAATATTATTATTATGACAAGGCAGATACATTCCAAGTGAGAAAGAAATATTTAAAATCTTCTGTCAGAAGTTTGGGTATGTTTCACTTTTTCCTACATCACCAATCATTCTTTCTCAGTTTCTCTCTCTACAGTATCCTTTCTCACTCCAAATAAAGTGAAGAAAGCAGCATTGCAAGCAACATCTGCTGCTTCCTCCATTTTATTTTTTTATATTTTCTCTCACCAATTTACAATGCATTCACACACATTGTTGGATTCTAAATTTATGGCACCAAGTATCTGCTGCTTCCTCCATTTTATTTTTTTATATTGGTTAAACCTTAAATACATGGAGTAAAATAATTACGTGGTTTCATTAATAAGTAGTGAGTAATGATATATAAACAAAATTTTATACATAATTGTTATAGTGAATGGTACGGTAGAATGTGAGTATTTTATTTTTGAAGAAAACACCCGTGATTATGAATTTTATTTACCAAATTGCTATTGTCATATTATTTTGGTAGCCTTTCAATTATGTATAAATTCTTTTGTAAGAATATCATTTTTCGTCTTTTTTGGTTGAAGGCTTATAAGTCAATTTTTATAGTGTTTTTTTAATTGTTTAATTTTTTTTTGATTTTTTAAGTTTTTCTTGAATATAAAAATTGAAAAATAAACAAAAATGGGCAACATTTTATAAAATAACTAATACCCAAAAAAAACCTAAAAAGGGACCAACAGCCACCTCTCTTTCTTTTATTTTTTGTTTTTTGTCTTAGTGGATTTTTTTTTATATATGACTTTTTTTTTCGCTTTCTAATACCAGTATTCAAGATGATCCTAGAAAGTGAAAATAATTTATGAGAAATTGAAAAATAAAATCACCAAATTTGAAAAGTATGTTTTGTTTTGTTTTTTTAAAAAAGATGGCTTGAAAGCCTTGAGAAAGTGAAATTTTGGGAAATTAATTTATCAGAAATTGAAAAAATATTCATCAAAGTGAAAAAGTAATTTTTTTTTTTTTAAAAAAAGATGCCTTAAAAGCTTTGATAAAGTAAAAACTCTTGAGTGGATGGATTTTAATTCTTAATTGTTTGTAATAGCTAATTGGGTCTAGCTGTTATATGATTTCTAAAATACATAGTACAATACGTTTTTATAAATATTCAATTTTTAAGCAATTAAAAATTTCTAGATAAAACAAAAATTATATAAATTTATCACTTTTTAT
Source organism: Actinidia arguta var. hypoleuca (assembly GCA_030159115.1). Taxonomy (NCBI): domain Eukaryota; kingdom Viridiplantae; phylum Streptophyta; class Magnoliopsida; order Ericales; family Actinidiaceae; genus Actinidia; species Actinidia arguta. Next base: position 3,778,710 of record BRYE01000022.1, read on the forward strand.
GCAATTCACAATTTTTATTCAATTCCTTATTCATTTAACTTTATTTATATATATATATATATTTACAGCTAATTGGTAAAATAACATGATGGAGGAACACTTAGTAGGGTTCTTTTACGACCCGAAAGAGTGTGGGGCCCATTGTACTAGAAGTTATTGTGGCTCAAATCAAGCCAACAAGGATAAGTAATTGTCTAGGCCTCAAGTTCTTGAATGGCTTGGGCCCAAACCGAAAGCTATTGTGGCCCCGATCAAGCTAAGATAAGTAACTGGATAGCCCAACCTCAGGCCCAAATGGCTCTGGGTTCCCTTGGGATTTGACCATGGCTGCGTGGACAGTGAAGCTCGGTCAAGAGTACTTAACCTGTCGAGTAAAGAAAAGGGGTTAAGACCCTAAGCGTTGCCAACCGACATCTTACAGGTATTTGCCCAGTGTTAGAAAGCCAAAAGCTGGTCCACAAACCCATGTACCTTAATAGTTTTTGTTATTCTAGGAGGGATAGAGACCCCTAACAGCACACAATTGCTAACGCTATACTTTCTAGTTGTGGTCCCTGTGGCTGTGGACCCAATACTTATTTTACAGAGTAGTAGTTGTGATGCTCTTTCTTTGTCTAGATGGGCCTTTTACGACTGGACACTACTCTAATTAATCATAACATCAACTAGGCATCTAGGTGGCCCAATAATCTATTATCTGTGATTTGAAGGGCATTATAATCTTGTAATGTCCTTTTTATGGATTTATTATCGATTCATTTTTATAATCCAAGCCGTTCAATTTATAAAGTCTGTTGAGTATGTAAACTATACAAAAAATTAAATCAATCGAACATTATCTATCTATCTATCTATCTATCTATCTATCTATATATATATATAAACTTGATTAGTAGGGTTAATCTTGTTCATTATGCAATAAAATTGACCAAGGCCAAATAAATACTTATGCATGATGCATCAAATAGAAACTTGTAAATCTAAGACCCCAATATAAGTAACCCTTGTATAATTAAGGATGCAAGTGTAATGGAAAAAGTATTTTTCAAAGGATAATATTGTGGATCCGCTTACCAAATGATTACCTCAAGAGCTAGTTGATCAAATATCAAAAGGAATTAGTTTAAAGCCTAGAAGCAGAAATTTATCGTGAAGAAAAATCCAACCCAATTGATTGGAGATCCCAAGATCTATATTCAATGGGACAATCTACTTGCATATATCTAAGATAATCACTATGGAGTTGAAGAACTCTTATCTGTTCCAATGATGCGGATAAAGTTAAGCTATCGCTTTTAATGACTCTTTGCGCTGGTAAACCAAGTTGGGTATAGTGAAGTACCCATGGTAAGAAGTCACTTATGTGACTATGAAGTGGGGCCTATTATTTGAGAATTTGGGAAGGCAAGATTCTTCATAAAATACTTATAGAACCTGGAAGAGTAATCCATGGACAAAGTGGACACAACAGTGAGAACGAAACTGTGTTAGGAGAAATTCTTGTGTGACGTCTATTGTCTCAATTTACACCAGTGGCGGCACTGTTCAAGACGGGCTCATCCATTGGTCTGCAGGTAAATTAGATAGGCCCTCACAAGAGAATGTTCAAGGTCAAAAGTTACATATCCTATGTAGGAATTTTCCGTTATCTCTCTCTCGAATCTGTGTCAGTTTGCATAAAAAAATTCATTCACTGGGAATTGTTGAAAATTTTCTATGTGAATGAAAGCCCAAAGGGCATTCTTTTTAACAATTCAGAAAATTAGAAGCCCAAATGATTGCCATTAACAGCCATTAATAGCTATTATTGCAACAATTTTAGTAGCTATTATTGTAGCAGTTTCCTGTATTAACTGCAGAGCAAGTCAGTAGTTTTTTGAATTTTTATTTATTTGTACTTTTGATCATGTATTAAAAAATAACAAGAGATAGAAATACATTTTGATTGCTTCGCCTTTTCATTCTCAGAGAGAGAGAGAGAGAGAAAGTTCAACTTCGCTAAGCTACTTGGGTGGTGTTCTACGTACACGGTCTAGTCATTTTATTCTAGAAAGAAGATGGCGATAAAATCTACAACACCATCTGTAGGCGACAAATCTTTCTTAAGCAAATTACAATTGGGTGACTTGGCATAAACTTTGTTTGTATCTCATTCTATTTAGTTTTTATAAATTCAATTTATAATATGTTTGATATGATTAATAGAAATTATTCTTTGAAATTTTATATTTGAGGAATATATTTTTACTAACATAACTAACCATAGACGGACCTAGTATTTTAATATTGGGGTGGCATCAAATGTACATATAAAACATAAAGTTTGTGCTCTACGTAGAAAAAACAATGTTAATTTCAATATTGGGGCGGTGAGCCTATATAAATTCAAAATATTAGGAGTGACTAGACTTTTTTTTTTTAATACTATGAGTGGCGATCACCCGCCACTGCGCCCTTTAGATCCATCCCTAACTAACACATGTGATTTTTCGGTATTTGGATTTGTTAAAATTAACGATCTCAACTTCATCGTGAAATTTACTATTTTTTGGCTAAATGTGTGTATAATTTGATGATTTAAAATGTTCATCTTCAAATGTCATTGCAATAAAAGTGTGTAGCAAATTCAAATTCTGATTTTTAAGATCTCACTTGTGGATGGTAAAATTATTCTCTCGAATTAGTCGATCAAGCGAGCTGGAATTATCAAAACAACTAACATCTGATTTCACTAGTAAATAATAAATCAACAAACATAATGGTGATCCACGTTATAACTATGAATCTAACAAAATTCAATATCCATCGATTAACAAAAATTGTTTGGACAAATGAGATTTCGCTGAAATTTGAGGAGTCATGGCACCTACTCGCCATCTTCTGTAGTGGCATCAATGAATGGTATTAACGTTGCAATTTTTTTTTTCTTTCCTTGAGCGGTAAAATATTGAAGATAAAAATAACATTAAGTTTTTCAATTAAACATTAAGTTTATCTTTCCTTTAGCGGTAAATATTTCATGTCTATTAAAATTCTCAATTAAGCATCTCTCTCACATACCATTGCAATAAATTTTAATTTATATTTTTTTTGGTGTAACATGATAAATTTATTATTTCTTTTTATACTATTTTGTGGCATGATAACGTTATTATTTTACGAGTTATACATATATAGAAAACACGCACACAATATGAGAATTTATTGAAATAATTAAAAAAAATCTTTTTTCATTTAAAAATTTATCAAGAATCTATTGGAATAATCAAGAAAATGATTTTTTTTTCCGTCTTTTGTTGGTAACATCGTCTTTATCGTTGTTGATCTCATCACCGTTGCCATCTCTACTGATGACGGCGGGAGTACCGGTGTCATCGTTGTCATCGACGTCGGCGTTATCGTCAATTATTTTTTTCTAGAAAGCAAAAAACATAAAATATGACCTTTCTTTTAGAGAAATCAAGCACTTACTTTTGTATCTTGTAGTTAAGATGGGTACAAATTGGGCTTTGGACTTTTTGGGCCCAAGTTATGCATATTGTGTATTTCGGCATTCCTAATAGGATCTTTGGTCGGGAGTATTTTTGGGTCTAAAATATTAATATTTGAATTATATAAAATATTAAGATGGACTTTGCCACCTTAGATTGTTTTTTAGATTTTTTTTAAATCTTGTAATTAAGATGCAATTTGCCACTTTTGGACAAGAACGTTTTTATTTTCTTGGATTTATATAGAAAGAGATTAATTCTTGTGTAGTGTGTACTTTTACCTAAATTTTAAATTATTAT
>BRYE01000022.1:3792500-3795000 GCA_030159115.1 Actinidia arguta var. hypoleuca
ATATTTTATTCTCTATCCTCCACCCTTATCCTTCCTGATAACTTTTAGTTAGGGTGAGGGCCACCCAAAAATTATCCGCCTCTATCCGTCTGTTGGGAGAAAAATTATCCAGGGAGAAAAGTTATCCGGGAGGTATTTCGCCATCCAAACGCCGAATAAAGGTAGAAAGAAGGTGGGGAAAATTATCCCCCACCCTTATCTCCCAGCCAAACAGCCCCTTAGGTGAAATACAAATGCCACCCTACGGGACTGGTCAAACCCGTGATTTTTAAGAAATCAATGTGCCCCCTCAGGTAATAGCCGCATAACAATTAGCCTTTGTGTAAAGGCTCCGTTAAGGTTTTGAACGGAATTTCTGATGTTATCTTCTGAAATTTTGAAATGACCATATTAACCTCAACAGTCTCTCTGTTGTTCAACAACCACACTGAACCAACCCACCACTACCAAAGAAAAAGAAAGAGTAAGCAAACCAAAGAAAGAGTTTAGAAAAAATAGAAGTTGAGGGGAGATTAATGCTATTTAAAAAATCTCAGAGGAGGTCTGGGTAATTTTTTATAATCTCGAAGGAGGTCAGTTTAAATTATCGTAAACTAAAATCAACATATTAACTAATTAGCGAAAAACAACATCGCGGATTTTTTCAATTTCAAAATGACAATCTCTCTCCCAAGAACAAGTTTCCTCTGTTTCCGGAATGGTCAATCTACATAGGGATTCAGATTTTCCATGAGGAAATTCCCCGTCCAAATCATTTGGAACTTTCAATTGGAATGTGTCACCGCATTAATGAGGCGATCGAACAAGTATAATACAGTCATCGGTGGCTGATGGCCGACCGGTGATTCAAAATGACAATCTCTCTCCCAAGAACAACTTTCCTCTGTTTCTGGAATGGTCAATCTACATAGGGATTCAGATTTTCCGTGAGGAAATTCCCCGTCCAGATCATTTGGAGCTTTCAATTGGAATGTGTCACCGCATTAATGCTGCGATCGAACAAGTATAATACAGTCATCGGTGGCTGATGGCCTACCGGTGACTTTTTGACTGGTTACCGGCAACCTGAAACGGTAAAATTTTATTGTTTAGAATAATAAAATTTGATCAATGTTCAAAATAATAAATATTAAAAAATTTATTATTTTTTTCGGTGGTGGTAGAAGTTGTGACGACACGGCGGTGATATAAAAAAGAATAAATATTTTCTTTTAAAAATAATTTTACTATTTAAAAAAATTAATAGTATAATTTCACTATTATAGACAGCAATGTGGTTGCGTTTACAACAAGTGAAATTGATGCTTCTTGGCAGAAGATAAGATGCGGTACAAAATCTTGGAACAGATAGTTGGTACAGATGATCCATACAGTTGAGATTTGAAATACATTCCTCATAGTAAAAACGTCTCACAAATTTATACAGCCCTAAAGCAAGTAAGGGTGCACAAAAGATTCGAAAGACCCGAGAATCGAATTAATCCGACCTTATTGAGTCAGTTTAGTTCGGTTCTATCATGTTCATGGTTCGGTTCTAAATTTGAAAATTGTATACCCGTACACTTCGAGTCGGTTCTCGAGTCTGTACTATTTTTGAACTGAGATCTGACCCGATCTAACCCGAAAACCGAAATTTAGACCTGATCATATAGTCATACAATGTACTCATTAAAAAAAATTTTGTGTTGAATGTTGATTTATATTATTTTAAACAATGTGTTATTGTGTAGGGATTATATTTATTTTTTAGTGTCATTTTATTTTTTTTTCAAAATTTTAAATAAACCACCCGGCCCGATCCAACAGAGAAAGAATCGAAGAACTGAACCAAACCGAGTTCGATTCGATTCGGTTCCTTTGAACGATCGGATCGATTTTGAGTCAAAAAATAGAGAACCAATTAAGATCAAATTCGTGATAGATCTGTTACAAAATCGACTCAACCCGACTCATGCACACCCTAAAAGTAATTACCCAACCATTAGGTAAAGTAGGCAATGGTACCGTATATACACTCTTTTATTAAGGAAAAAAAATTTCATTAGCAGTGACTTCAAATTGGTAAATTCCGAAGGGATGTCATTCTTTTTGTCCCCCAAAATATACTAACCTCACATGGAAAATGGAAAACAAAAAATTATCTTTTGATTCTGTATTGCAAGGAAAAACCAAGAAAAAAAATTATGTAATATCAAAAACTAGAAGTGAAACGAGGTATATAAATAACAATAGAAAAATATTACAATATACACCTCACACAAAAAATATATCATTTGCAATCTATCGTGTAGTTGAGATTGCGCCATATTATTATTTTCGACCTGTTAAACCGGCCACTTTGCAAGTCAAGCTAGATTTAAATATAATTAAATCATAAAATAAATTTTTGATTCATAATATAACAATAAATTTTCACAAAACTTTTATGATTCTATCAAATCCAAATTAGAATGAACAAAGGAATTTAAGACTTGAAGATATTTTATTAAATATATATTAT
>BRYE01000022.1:3810000-3815000 GCA_030159115.1 Actinidia arguta var. hypoleuca
CGGGATTTGGACTGGGATTGTTGCAAGGTAGTTCCTACCCGGGGTCAAATAATGTGATTTGAATTGTTGATTTTGAAAAACTCGTCAATTAAATCATCAATGAAAGAATCAAGGACATCGGTATTTACATGATCTGATCACGTTTATCCTGAAAAATAAATAAGATTCAATTATAGGATGCTACCGATCCCTCATTAACCTAATTTTTTATATAAATTATCTACTTACAAGATAAGCACTTTGTATTACATGATTACATCTTATAATAAGTTACAAATTCGTAGAACAGGGCTGGGAGCAAGAGCGGGAGAGCGCATATTCTTCAAATTTATTTTAAAAAAATGAATTCAAAATTTATTCTAAATAATGAATTCACACAATTTATTGAAATTTTGGGGTTAGATTTCAAAATTCCTGAATTGAGCATGAGCACGTAATCCTATACCTTGCACTAGGGTTTGGATCCTATCAAATAATTGCTTCAACTTATTTAGTGCTCTTAAAGTAAATCCTAGTCGTGCTTTAATATTAGAGAAATTTATTTAAATAGTAGGGTCCACTGCTTTTTATCGTGATCAACATGTGCAGATGTATAATTCATTTAATGGTGTGGAGTATTACTCTACTAAATAATCTCTCATTGAAAGCCTAAAGTAGATTATATTAAGAGACCAATTGGGGAAGATTGGACAAAAGGAAAGGAAATACTATAATACACATCACACATCATTTACACCCATTGTATGACGGAGATTGTGTCACGTTATCAATTTTTATCGGTTAAATCAGTTATTTTGTAAGTTAATTAGATTAAAATATAATTTAACCATAAATTTTTAAAAAATTAATTTTTAATTCATAATATAGCCACAAAATTTTATAAAACGTTTATGATTTAAGAATTCATAAACCAACCATAAAGATTTATAAAATTTATCAAACATATCAATATAATTCATAACAAAATATCTCGTAACAATGGCCACAAAAATTCATAACAAAATCAATACAATTTATAACCAACCTAATAAAATTCATAAAAGCGGTTGTATTTCACTTTAATTTGTTGGCTCCAAGACAATTAATGCTTTAAAGTGGACAATTCATTATTTGAAGCAACACTAGTTCATAACAATGGCCATGACCATTCATAATTAAACCAAAATAATTGATAACTAAACAAATAAAATTTATAAAAATAAAATTTAATTGGTGAGCTCTACGACAATTATACTTTGAAGTGACTAAATCAGTTTTATGATTATATAAGAATCATAAAGATTAATAAAGTTAACAAACATATCAACAAAATTCATAGCAAATCTATTCACAACAAAGCATCTCATAACAATAGCCACAAAAATTTATAACAAAACCAATATGATTCATAACTAAACTAATACAATTTACAAAAGCAAGTTTAATTGGCTTTTCAAGTTGTCATTATTAACTATTAATTTATTTAAATATCTAGATTAAAAGTTTCTCATCTAATAACTATTAAATGAGGTGTACACCATATATTCAAAATAAGAGGTGTGTATTGTAGTTTTTTCCTAGTTACTAATATTAGAAACGGAAATCGGATACAAAATGGAAAACGGATACAATACAGAAACAGAGAAAAGTAAAACGTGGCCTGAAAATAGTATATAAAACGAAAAATGCTAGTAGAAATTATAAGAGAAATTATTATCTTAAAAAAATATACAAAGTATTAAAATAAATTGATGACTAACTAAAATACTTACGCTATAAAAAACCTATAGAAAATACTAAAATAATTAAATGTTAATGTTCTACGTAAGATTTAAGAACATGAAAATGTAGTACAAATTATGAATTGCGAGTTTTTATAGAGTTTTAACAATGCCTTTCAACAGATACTAACAAGTTTCTTTTTAAAATAAAATAAAAATTAAACTAGAGTTTCAGAATGTATTGAAAACTTCCTTAGATATTTCCCTTAAAAGTTTATAAGAATTTTGTTTGCATACTCGCACAAAAAATATTTCCTGATAATTATGAGTATGAGTGCATTGAGATACGAGGACAAGACTTTTATAGGACAGAGAATCCTATGTGGCCATGAAATTCGAAACCATTACTTAAATAAATATAAAAAAATAACATATTGCAAAAGTTTACTAGGAAAAAAATGTGATCTGGCTTGCACCAGGTGCTTCAATTTAGTAATCAAAATGGGCATTTTTGGGTGGTGGTGGTGGCCTTTCTGATCAAGCAATTGCCTATTGACCATAAATTTGTGTTGACAATTTTCACAGATGCACTTCTTTGAATATAAGGGCTTATCATCTCACTTTTGTTATGAGAGCAAGCTTTCTTTGTTGGATTCCATTCACAAGTTGATATTTTTTAATGTTTTTGATTAGTGTGAACAAGAAAGAACATAATTAAAGCAAGTTGATGTGGCAAAAATGGCATGATTTGGCCATGCCAATAAGATAATGCAGAGGGCGGACTAAGTGGACTAACTATTTTATACTAACAGGTCAAAAAATCAGTCAACAATCAAAAAAATCAAGCCAAACGAGTTAAATTAAAATCTAAAAAAAAAACTCAAGCCTTTTTAACTAAAACACAACTAAAAAATCTGGTCTAATGGCAGTCTTACACATGCTGCAGAAACTTTATAGTTCTAAACGTAATTACCCAAAAACTATTTACACATGTAGAAATAAGAAAGTACTACTGTAAGATTGTGAAGAGGTAACTATTAGTCAGCGTTATCAATACCGTTAAATATCGGTTAGTACTGGCCGCACGTATATACTGTACTGGATAAAAAATAGTACACACAACTCTATGTTCCGTATTGCTCAAAATACTAGCATGTGCTGGCTTGTACCAGATGTACCACTCTGTACCAGCACAAAATCTCAAAATTTACTCAGAACACAAATTACAATGATATTTTGGTAGATTTTAATATCTTTAAAAGGTTTTTTGATAAATTTTGAAGCCCAGAGAGTTTTATAACGATTTTTTCACTTGAAACTTAAGGTTTCTTATTTCAATTTTCTTAAACTTGTAATGTGTGAATTAATGTTATGTTATTTACGATTTTATTAATTTTAGAAAATATATGTGAAATATTTATCATATTGATCGATAGCCAAATCACTGGTACGGGATTAATAACTTTGTTGTTGATAAACTATAAAAAAGGAAATAAAATCTAACCAATAATAACTCAATATTCCTACCAAATTAAGTTAGGAAGAATTCTAGATGTGCAAGACAAAAATCGTGTCAAAGACGTATGTTGTTTTTCTTTATTAAGATAAAAAAAGAAATGTGTGTTTTTAGAAAAGCAGCTTTTGTAACAACTTTGAACACCGCCTTGTCCAATCCTTCCAATTAAAAATGGGCTATATTTGTTGACTTAAATACGGCAATTTTGTATGTTAAGCACATCTTTTATAGGATCAAATTATGTAAATCATCAATTGAATTAACCATGTGAGTGGAAAGAGTTTTCAATTCACGTGCAATGAAACTCCGCAAGGGATAACATAGTAGTCACTCAACAATAAGTTGGCAAAGAGAACCAAGGGGCTGGTGGAATAAGACTTTGAACACAATTATGAGATTCGTTTTTTTTAAGGTTGTAGGTTTAAATTCTCTTATCAGTTATTATGGGGACCAGTCAGTCCATATAAAGCTCTGTTTTAAATTTAATTGGATCTCCTGTTAGTGGATGGTGAAATTGATCACCCGAATTAGTAATTCTTTTGGGAATACCGAGTTATCAAGTAAAACAAAAAGTTGGCAAAGAGTATTAATATAAATAAGTTACATTAGGGCTAGCTATTATAAATAAGTTGGTTTTTAATTTTTTTAGTAAACTTTGTTATCGTAATTTTTATATCTTTTGGTGGGCTTTTTTGACGAGAAGAGTCTGAAAATGTACAAACATTGATCTAACTTGAAAAAAAGAGGTTACTACTAACAAAAATTCTATTCGCTCGCAAATATATAGATTATGTGTTTTGTCTTTAGTGATTTTTTATTTTAATTTTTTTAATTTTTTTTTATAAATATAAATAAAAATTTATTTGTGTTGCTATTTATAATTGTAAACAAAACAAAATTACTACCACTAGTTCTTAAAATAGTGAAAATAATAAAATATAGGTTTTTATTTATTTTCAAAACTCATTTTCGGTTACGGTATTGTTCACGCCTACACATCTTCACCACCACTACGGTACTGTTCACGCGTGCACGTCTCCACCGCCACCGTCACCACCTCCTCAACAATCTCCGCCTCCACCACCGTCTCCGCCCTACCACCACCTCCTCCTCTACGATCTCTTTTTCCACCACCACCACCGCCACCACCACTGCTCTCATATTTTTATTTTTAAATATTTTAAAAATAGGCGAACAAAAATATATTCTTAGTTTCTATTTTGCAAAAAAATAAACAAAACTAAACAAATAAAAAATAAAAAAGTGGTAATATTATCAAACATCCACGTAGTATTTGTTTTTTGCTTGGTATTGTATTTCTAATTTGAAAAGTAAAATGTATTTACTTATTTCTATTAAATTAAGAGTAATGGCATTATAGAAAAATTCACAAGAAAAAACTATTTAAAAATTTTTCTTTTGACAAACAAACCACAACTGTATAAATTCATAATCTCACAGCAATTGTAAATATGTTAATAGCTTCTGCATAATAGTCAAAATCTATAAACTCTCTAACATAAAAAAAAATTATTTTTTATAACAATTACAAACACCCATTTATATTTTAATATAATTTTTGAACTTTAATCCCTATTTATTATTTTCCATGTTTTAATAGAGGAAATTACTCTGTTGTCGAAAGAAAATAAAAAAAAGGCGAAAAAACTATAAAAATATCAGGATTCTTTGTTGGATCTTACCCAGTTTGGTGGTGGGTCCGTCCGACCCGGGTCGCAGCCAGCCAATAGACGCAAGGGTCAAAAGGGTAAAAAGAAAAGACA
>BRYE01000022.1:3832500-3835000 GCA_030159115.1 Actinidia arguta var. hypoleuca
ACAAAATAATAATATTTTTTGCTAGACAAACTACGTGCTTTAAGTACAGGAAAAAGAGGGGGGAAAAACATCTTAGTTTGAGTTAATTTGTGATAGTTTTATCATCAAAGAAAAAGATGACACATTGAGAAACAAAATAAATATGTCCGGTAAAATAATTTATTTCTCAATTAACGATTAATTAATTTTAATTTTATTTGTTTGTCATTTTTTCCAAGTTGATTAGATCATTCAAAACTTATTTTCAAAACTTGCATGATTTTGCAATTATGATAACATAATTTAAGGAAAAGTTTAATGTGTTAATTTTAAAAATTCATTTAATTAGTTTTAACCAACAAATAGTAAAAATGTAAAAAAAAAAAAAAAAGATAAGTATATGGAGACTTTTGACCTTAAAAAAATGACAACGTATTGTAATAAATAATGATCCATTTGGGTGTGTACACTTCAAAATTTAAAAGTTTCCTTCGATGAAAATTCCAGAATTTTTTTTGAAGGGTCTTACAGAAAGTTCCTTTTCTGTATATAATATGTAGTATAGATTTGTATACTAATATTACCTTATTTATTGATAAAGAATCGAGAAATGCTAGGTTTACAACAAATGTTTTACAACATTTGTACAACATTATCAAAACGACGTCGTTTTGATATGATAAGCGCAAAACGACGTCGTTCCACTAAAACCCGCGCTTTTAACCTTTAAATGGAACGACGTCGTTTTGCATATATTCAGGCAAAACGACGTCGTTTTGTATTGTTGTACAAATGTTGTAAATAAAAGTGTGTAACTGTAGCACCTCTCATAAAGAATCACTAAAAAATAAATTGACATTAAATTTCCTTATAAAGAACATAAAAATGTTACAAATTAAGAGATTTGAAAATTATTACCAAATTGACCAAAGTGTAATGAGAATAATCAATGATTTTATGACATGTGTATTTATGCATTTTAAAAAAATTCAAAAATTTATAATAATTAGAATAGAACTTTCAAGCTCATAGAGCTAGCTACGTATTGCAATAATAAATAATATATAGATTTATTTTGATAGTGACAATCGTTATGAATATATCGGCATAAGATTGTGTTTAATGTAAGGGAAAAAAATGAATGAAAGAAACAGTAATAATATTTTTTGTTTTGGGCACGTTTGTTCAATTATTGCTGGAAAATTTGTCTCTCACCACAATTAATTTTCTTCTTGGAAGAAAGCTAAGAACATAACATATTGTCGTTTCTTTAGATTATGGTAAGAGTTCTGGTAAAAAAAAAAACCAGACAGAATATAATTATCAAATTCAATCTGTTCACATTGAGAAGAGGGGATTAAAAAGTTTTCATATTGAGTATTGAAAATATTCACTTCGTTGAATTTAAAATTGTCTTTAAGTGGAATTTTATTTGTCCCGTTAAATTCTTTAAAAAAAGTTTTACTTGTGATTTTAATACTGTTTTGGATTAGGCGTTTGAAATTTTATTTTTGCCCGTCTAAAAATTTATTCATTCATTTTGTTTCTCTAAGTAAGAGTGAGACATGAAATCCATGAGATAAAGTTTATGTAGCGACAGTCCAGCGGCGGTGCTTATCCTAACTCGGACAGAATTAATGTCCGGTGACATTTCGACCGAGCTCCGGCGCAGAGGCTCCACCGAACTTGCTATGGAGCAACAACTTGGCAGTGGTACCTGACCTAACTCGGTCTAAATGATAGTGTATTTTATCTCCTAAAACTTACTGTTGAAGGTTCTAGTATCATCAAGGTAGCTAGAGGAACGACCCAAACTCTTTGTTTGAAGCTTTGCTAGGATCATCTTTAGAGACTATGCTGCTCTTCCATACTTCTCCATGAATGAAGCGAGAGGAAAAAGGCAAAAATAGGAAATAGAGAGGACAACGTGGGGTGTCTGAGTTGTAGGAAGAAATATGATATTTCTGATACTACCCTCCAAGGATGCACCAAGTTATAAGGATAATCTTGTTAACCAACAAAAATAATGTATTTTTTGCTAAGCAGCACAAAGAGTGATAACTTTCAAGGTCGGCAGAAACAAAAAATATGAAAGCGTTGTTCTTAATCAAGGGCACCAGCGGCAGGTACAACTGACTTACCTGAAATTCACTGCATTTTTAAACAAGCATTGGACAAAAAGGTGGTTTATAGTAGAGTCTATGATATCAGCATAAAGTTATCCTGTATTATGGAACGATTAAAAAAATCCTTGGACATTCAAATTAGTAGAAAATACCAAAAAAATAATATTAAAAGAGTAGGAAACTAAGATCTTCTTGTGGGGTTGTGAGTATTTGAATGGATGAAGATAAATCGAAAATAGACATCTGTGGTGGCTACACGACGGTTGACGGTGGTGAACAATATTTGTAGGCTTGCTGGATGTTGCTGCAATATAAGAACAGTGAGAAAGGCCGCTGGAGCTATTTTCGGAACTATTTTTCGACGATCAAGTTAAATGACTGGAGGTAGCAAGTGT
>BRYE01000022.1:3900000-3902500 GCA_030159115.1 Actinidia arguta var. hypoleuca
AACAGATGTCCTCGCATGCAAACTCGCCGACCCGACCTGGTATTACCGCCTCTCAATACTCCTATTGCCAAGTACTCATAGAGATCAAGAATAAGGAATTTGTGAAACGACCGGGCAAAATTAAGACTGACCCACGGAGGAAAAACAAAAACAAATATTATGATTTCTATCGAGACCATGGGCATAACACTGAGGATTGTTTCTAGTTGAAGAAGCAGATAGCCGACCTTATCAAAAGAGGTTATCTAGAGAAATATGTTGCTGAACGCCCATGACCCGACTCGTCCGACAGAAGGTATGGTGACAATGACCAACGGGCAGAGATATTCAAGTGATCCATGGTGGTTTGGGATCAGAAGGATGCTAGAGCTCGTCCCGAACGAGACACGCCAAGAGTGCTAATGGGCAAACTAAAGAAGAAGTTTACGACCTCTTCTCGCCTGCAGTTGGAACTCATCAGCCCAGCACCTTCACCAACGACGACTTGAGAAGCTTGCATCTCCCCCATGACGACGCCTTAGTCACCTCTGTTACCATCATCAATTTCAATGTGTAGAGAATCTTGGTTGACTTTCTGTGGATCTCTTGTTTATCTCAACGTTCGACAAGATGAAGATTGAGCGAGATAAGCTCCATCATTTTCATACCCCTCTAGTCGAATTTGGAGGAAACATGACGCACCCACTAGCGTGGATCAAGTTGCTAGTGACCTTAGAGACGGACCCCCACCAGACAAATGTATGGCAGGATTTCTTTGTGGTGGATTGTCTTTCTCCCTATAATGCGATTCTAAGTTGCCCAACGTTAGGCAAGATCAAGGCCATCACCTCAACTTATCACCTGATAATGAAGTTTCCCACTTCAACAGGAGTAGGTGAGGTGAAGGGCAACCAGAAAGTTTCTAAAAAGTGTTTCATCATGCCCATAAGGGCTGAATCTTCTCCGAAACTAAGGGCTCAATAGCAATTACCGATTGACGATGCCGAAATGGAGGCATTGAGAGACGAGATAGAAGAGATTACACTTGCTGATCCTAAAGAGACAGAGAATACCAAGCCTCTGGAAGAAGTTGCTCCAATCTTCATACGTTCTGATTATCCAGATCGTCATGTTATGATTGGGACCGAGCTAACTAAGGAGCTGTGGAGTGCCTTAGTGGAATTTTTGAAGAGGCTAGGCTCATCAAAGCCAATGTTATTCGGAAATCTCACTATCCAGATTGGCTCACCAACATTGTCGTCGCTCTTAAAAAAGAGAGGAAGTGAAGAATATGTGTTGACTTTGCCAACCTCAACAAGGCTTGTCCAAAAAAAAACTTTCCACTGCCCCAAATTGATCTAATTATTGATACTATCTATAAGCATGAGCTTATGAACGCCTTCTTAAGATATCACCAAATCAAGATGCATCCACCTGACATGGACAAAACTTTTTTTATCGTGAAGAGAGAATTATATTGCTACAAGGTTATGCCTTTTGGATTGCAGAACACTAGGGTGACATACCAAATGTTGGTCAATAAAATATTCAAGGACATGATAAGAAAAACAATTGAGGTCTACATAGACGACATGTTGGTCAAAAGCCTCAAAGTTGCTGATCACGTCGCCCATTTGGAGGAAACGTTTGGCATCTTGCAAAAGAATAAAAAAAATGATGTTAGACCCTTTCAAATGCATTTTTGGCATCTCATCGGGTAAATTCCTTGGTTTCTTGGTGACAAAATGAGGGATTGAAGTGAACCCTAACTAGATTCAAGCTTTACTTGTGATGAGCTCGCCCAGGAACATTCATGAGGTGCAATAATTAATTGGGCAAGTGGCCACTCTCAATAGATTCGTCTCTAAATCAACTAACAAGTGTTTACCATTCTTCAAAATTCTGAGGATGAGTCTAGCTTTCCAATGGACAAACGAATCTAAGGCAGCATTCCAGTAGCTAAAGGAGTACCTTGGGTCACCACCCTTGCTCACAGTTCCTACTATGGACGAGGAACTCATTATATACCTGTCCGTCTCGCCAACAACAGAAAGTGCAGTGCTTATCCGAGATTAAGACAAAATCCAGAAATCAATGTACTATGTCAGCAAAATCCTCATGGTAGTTGAGACTAGATACCTAAAAATCGAAAAGCTCGCACATGCACTCCTGATTGCCACCAGAAAACTTCAAAATTATTTCTTGGCTCATCCCATTTTTGTGCTGACAGACCAACCCTTGAAGCAAATTCTCCAATGATCTAACACCTTGGGAAGACTTCTCAAATGGTCTATTGAGCTTAGTGAATTTCATATCAGCTATTGACCAACGATGAGGATCAAAGCCCAAGCATTGGCCGACTTCATTGTTGAATTTACACACGATGTTGATCTAGAACTAGAGGTGGTTCTACCCGAGGTGAAAACTCTAGAAGAGCAAAACTTGAATGAAGATCTCGCTAAATGGAAATTGTTCATAGATGGATTGTCCAACCAACACGGCTGTAGAGCAAGACTGATTC
>BRYE01000022.1:3910000-3912500 GCA_030159115.1 Actinidia arguta var. hypoleuca
ATTTAGATATCCAAGAAGGTAAGGAATTCTCTATTCTCTAGTCTCCTACGCTGGTTTTACTGGACATGCACTAAAAACTAAGAAATTGAAGATGAGAATAACAGTTTGTACTTACTAAATGACTGAGATGAAGGAGAGGTGACAAGCTAACGAAGGCGAGGTGCACGTCAGAGCGGGGACAATGGTTTGATGGCAAAGGCAGAAAGAGGATAAATGAGTGGTGGAGCCCACTATTTATAAGAAGCACCAAGTGCTGAGATTTATCTATTCCAACGGTCGGGATCAAGTGACGTTTCCGGTTCTGACGTCAAAACTGCCACTCCTGCCAAAATGTCATTCCGCCATTAATGCTCACATCCACACGTCCTCCTAGAAAGACGAACCACCATTACGTGTTTACTTCATCAAAATTGAGCTACTTGATTTACTACTCGAAGATCCCAAGTGTTTCACATCGGCATATCGAGTAGGGGGCTACTGATGTGGGATAGAATCTCCACTTACTAATTCTGAGCTGGCCACGTAGCCTGTAGGGACCACGTTGCCAATACCTGTTGTGACCTTTAATTGCATCACCATATCACTATTGCTCACCTCGCCAATATATGTGAGCACGCCAGTTGATCTCCACGTTGCCAACAAGCGATGTTAACTATTCACCTGCCAAAGGATTTCATCCCCATAAGGACTCCATCTCCATGAGACTCCTTTTCCATTATGTCACTTATAGTTGCGGTTTGCTCTCCAAATGACATCTCCCTAATTTATCTCTAATATTCACTGGATCTCCTTCCATATTTATCTATCCGAATATCTCGCCGTAATCTTCTCGCACGGCTCCCTAGTCTCCAACTATTAAAAGGCTGCTCCTCCCATCACAGAGAGGTATGACTCAAATCTTTATATACTCACTCTGAGAGCTCTGCTTCCTTGCTTTGCCTAGTTTATATCTGCCTTGGTCTGATTCGCACTCAGAGAGGGTTTGAGAGGCCTCGTCCCAGCCGATCACGTTGTTGTCTTGCACATGTCGCCTGAGTTATTATAGAGGTCAAGTGTCAAGATCACAAGTAATTCTAACTGTTGGTTACTCGCCCCTAGTTTTCTACCACAACTGTGATTAGATAGTGACTTTCATACAAAACTTGAGAATTAGTGCAAGTAATCAAATTGAAATCATGTATCACGGTCACGGACGGAGGACCACATGCTGATAATTCAGGTACAGCTTTTGTTGTAAATGGCAGTGAGTTTAGTTGATTTAGATACTTGCTCGACATTTTTCATTATAATTGTTGGTTGCATGCGAGTAATTGAGTAGTTTTATGAGCTTCCAATACTAGTGGAGAATTTTAGGGGTTTTGAAAAATGGTTTTTGCAACTTTAACATATTCCTCTTCTCTATTTTTGCACCATTTTAGGGTGAGAAAACTCTTAAAAATGAGCCTCTAACAGCTGCCCTAAACCAACCCTATAGATCACCCACGCCTTAAAATTTATTTTTGCTTCACCTGTTTCCCTTTCTCTCATCTACACTGGAACACCTCTCTCTCACCTGGATGGACTAAACCCGAGAAGAAAATGGGCTAGGTTTCACAAACCCTCTCAAAGATCCAATGTTGGAAAAAAAATGACGTTTCCTCGATGTATTTGGTCTCGACTAAACTTTCGTCTACTAATAATGAAAAATTCATAAAATTAAAATATATTTGTGCTAAGGCCCGTGAAACTAAACTTTATGAGTGAAAACTCTATTATTGAACAATATTATCCTACCTTCATAACCTAGAATAGAATATAAAAGACTAAAAAAAAATATTTCAAAATAGATCTCAACTTACAACCACACAGTTGTCGCCGTTACAAACACATTGACTCGTGGTCGCCGTGTCACACCGTCATCGCCACCACCACTACATCACCTACACTATCGCTTGTAGATCTCTCTAATATATAAGATCTACAACACTGCCACAACTTATGACCGCTACCGACCGTCACAAGACCACACCTCCTTCACCCTACCATGGTCGCCGCCACCACATTTCTTTCATCGCTCTTTCTCTCTCTGATCTAAGATCTACAATCACATCATAGCTTACCACCACCACCACCTGTCTCCATGTAAATTCTCTTTCTTTTTTTAAACAATTTTTTTTTTTGTGTTAGTGTTTATTTTTAAAAAAGTTAACAAATTATTATTTTTTATTAATAAAAAAATATTTAAAAGTTCAGAATTAATGATTTGGATAGGTACCAAGATGACCAAGATCATCCTCCAAAATTCTAAACCCGTCCAAGGTTAGGGTTCGTTTCAGGGGGTGGCGAAGCCTTTAATTGTAGCCACATTTATTTATTCATCACTTGCGTCTTAAAATAGATTATCCTCGGAAACACACTCTCGCTCGCTCGCTCGCGTTATATGCCACCGAATCTGTTTGTGAAAAAGAATGGGGGACACAACAGATACAGATACATTAGTAGCAGCGGCGCTGCGAGTTCT
>BRYE01000022.1:3957500-3960000 GCA_030159115.1 Actinidia arguta var. hypoleuca
ATAAAACCTACACTTTGTGACAACTCACAACTAATAATGGCGAAAAAATCTAATTGGATAAATTTTATTACTTATCTGAGAGCTTGGTTATCATTACATTTAGGTTGACGACTGTAATCATACATGGAGATCGGCGATTATGAGAATGGTGACATCCCGCAGCACAAGCGATCCTCTTCTCATGGCGACCAGCAGATTCACTGGTAATACTTCTCCAAATGCTCGGCGTTCCATGGGTGAGGTAGTGCCCTTCCATTCATATCCTCTAGCCAATATGTTCTTGGCCTGGTCGCCTCATACTCAACTTAGGTTCACCACCTCAAGTTCACTTCATCCTCAGAGTGATGGGCGAGATGAGAACTATGGGCGAGGTGAACACCTTGGACAAGGATGAGATGACCTTAAGTACTCTATCTCCATAAGGACTCACCTCCATGAGACTCCTCCATCATGTTGCCTATAATTGCGGATTGATCTCCAAATGGCATCTCCCTACTAAATCTCCGAAATCTCTGGGATATATTTTTTGATACTTAGTCGTACGATAATTTCGCCGTGATCTCATCACACGGCTCTCCATTCTCCATCTATAAAAAGGCCACCTCGCCCTTTTCCACCTCACCATATACTATAAGGATGAGATGAAGAACTAGAGGATGAGGATGAGATGACCTTAAAGACTCCATCTCCAGAAGGACTTCACCTCCATGAGACTCCTCCATCATGTCGCCTATAATTGTGAATTATTGTCCAAATGGCATTTCTCTTTTAAATCTCAGATATCTTCGCTATATATATTTCCATAATTAGCCGTCCAAGGATTTCGCCGTGATCTCATCACACAGCTCTCCATTCTCCATCTATAAAGAGGTCGCTCCCCCATCACAAAAAGGTACTATTTAATACTTGTATACACGCACAGATAGCTCTTCTTTCACACTGCTTATCTTATTCTCACCTTGGTCTGATTCGCACGCCGAAGAGGTTTCGAGTGGCCTCGTCCTGACCGGTCACGTTTGTTCGTCTGCGCAGGTCACCCAAGTTGTTGCCGAGGTCCAAAACCGAGGTGAAAGGGCAATTCTGACTGTTGTTTGCTCGTCCAAATTTTCTACCATAACACTTTCAAAAATAAGAATGTTTCTCGACTAATTTGGACCTCAACCCGCACGGGTAGATCAACTGTTGAAAGGATGAACTTTGAAATGAACAATAGATCTGACATCCTGAATTCGACTCTCTCTGTTAGAGTTCGGATTTAATTGATAACTGTGAGCAGATAATTGTAGTTATCAGGTGTTACTCTGCATGGGTGGGTCCCTTATGACTCTACCTTGGGGAGGTTTCTCGTTATAAAAAAAAAAAACTTTTCGACATTGATTTATATCCGATCAAATGTAATTTTTTAAACTTCTCGATATTAATTTGTATTCGATCAAACATAGTTCCTTATACCTGCATCTCTGTAGTACAGTTGAAGTTATGTTCTTTGGTAAGTAGTCTCAAACAAGCAATGTTAATTTGGCCATATTTTTAAAAATATTTTTTTAGCTACTTTAATTTTGGAGTTTTACGTTTTTAGTAAAAAAAAATTATTATTATTTGATCAAAAATTTTATACTTTTCCATCATCTTGACGAGAGGAGTCGAAAAATATAAAAAAATATCTAATTTGAAAAAAAACAAACTCTAAAGACAAAAAACTATATTACTCGACAAATTAGTTACATTTTAATTTTTAGTGGAGTTCTTTCCAAATTTAAAAAAAAAAAAAAAATTTAAATTTCTCTTATCAATAGAAATAATTTTTTTTTAAATTTAATCAAATAATAAATAAAATTACTTACGAAAAACTCAAAACTCAAAACCCAAAATAGTTAAAAATAATTTCCAAACAAAAGCCCGGGCAAACTATACTTAGTAAGAGCAACCTTACTGTATAATCAATTATTGTAGGGATGCTATGGTTTTTTCAGACCTCCCATCCCCATTATTCAAATAATAATAATAAGAGGGGTAATTTTCCTTTTATACCTTCTAACTTTAATCTAAATTTCACTTTCGTCTCTAGTATTTTAATTTAAATATATTAAACTCTAAACTTTACAAATAATTGCAAATGAACTTTCTGGCAACATTCATTGGAATTTGTGAACATAAATATCCATATACCACACACATATTCACTTTGTAGTTTTTAAATTAGTATAAAGATAAGATTCATTTTGTAATTATTGAAATTTTTTTACTGTTTAACCAAAATCTTATACTTTTTCTATTTTTCTTGATGAGAAGGGTCTAAAAATATTTTTAATAAATTATCTAATTTGTATAAAAGTTTACTAAAGATTTAAAAATAACTTTTATTCTAAAAAAAATTCATTTAAAAAATTATTTTCTTCCCTGTGTATAGGTCATGAGCATGGTACATAACCATTTCATTCCATAGATTCTAACAAATATGGATGGAGAGTCCACATTTCAATCTTCTCTAAAGTTCAGG
>BRYE01000022.1:4007500-4010000 GCA_030159115.1 Actinidia arguta var. hypoleuca
TCTCTCTCTCTCTCTCTCTCTCTATATATATATATATATATATATATATATATATAGGTATATATATAGGTATTTGGGTCCAATGTCCGACCCAAATATCTAGCGACTAATTAATTTCGTTGATGATTTGGTTTGGTTTGAACTTAATTTTTAGTCTTTTGAGAGCAATGTTTGTTTATTTCACTTGACACATGTAAATTTTTTGATAAAACTACTTTTTATGAGTGAGGAATGAACATAGTTCTCGAAATATTGAATAATTTTCCTTCAACTGCCATGGCGAATTATGATTATTTATATTCTATCTACCCAAAGAATGCAGAATTGATATTTATTCCACTCCTCATCGGATTATTTTATCCCCACATGTGGGTTTAAATATCCCAATTCTAGATAAATAGAACCAACCCCCGTATTTGTGGGTCTCCGGAATTATTTATCCAATTTTGCCCACTTTATTGAACAAATAAAAATTGCTCTGAATGACTAACACCTAAAGTCTCCTACTTGAAAGCATGATTTGTTAAGCATCATAGTATGTGAAACTTTAAATGCAATTCAAAAGTGTAAGTCTATTTGTGGAGAGACGTCAGCATTATATATAAAGTTATAACTCATTCGATACTCAAACGATGGAGGATTATTACTCAAACACTCCTCTCAATACGTGCAGTCTCTTTTTAGGTTTATCACGTGTAACCTCTTTTGAATTTATCATCGTGCAACTGTTTTTCTTGGATCTATCATGGTGGAGTTTAAATTTATTTATTTTAATATGGGTGGAATGGATCTGACTCTAATCCCACAAAGAAATCTCTATTATTTTCTTATTTTCAATCTTCTTCTCTAACTGTTGTACAAGCTACAATAGATGTTTATATACACTACATTGTTATACACCTAACCACTTGACTTAACTAGCTCCACTAACTCTAACTGATTCTGTTACTAACCAATTCTGTTATACATTGGCTATACTGATATGGTGCTGATCTAATGAACTATTGATGCACCTCCAAGCTATTAGGAACAATCCTCTACTGCTGAGACTTTAATTCCTTACGATAGACATGCATGTGCATTCGTGTATGTTCATAAATATCTCTTTGATTTTCAAATTGTAGTGGAAGCAACTAAAAATGAACGCATCTTTGATTTCATTTGTGAAATTTTTTTTATTGTGTTTGATCAAAATTTTATATTTTTTTGGATTTTCTTGACGGGAGAAGTCTGAAAATATAAAAATCTTAATCTATTTAGGAAAAAGCAAACTAAAGACAAATGATATAAAATTTTGATTAAACAGTTAAAAAATTCATTAAAGATAAAAATCTCGAAAACTAAAGTATCTAAAATTTCAAACTTGAGATGGAAATAATGTTTTTATTTGGATTAGATTTTTTAAAGAACTTGATTTGGAACACTACAGAACAGCAATGCGAAGTAGCCAAACGAAGAATTCAAGTTTATGGGCTTCTATCATTTTTACTTGGGGCCCTCCGGAAAGGCCCAATGGGCTTATGGCTTATGTGAAATAATTACGTCTAAATCCCGTAAGACGACTTATTTACAATTTTTTTTTTTTTTCACAACGCACAATTGCAAAGAAAGGAAAGGTGATAACGGCACCCAAAGACGTGCCCACATAAATGCACCCATGTGATCCAAACAATAGCCACTATATGGCACTTCCTTTGTCTTTCTGTCTTTAATTTCTAAATGGTTATATAAGATTTATATTGAATATAAAATTATGTGAAAATTAACATATAAAATAACTATGATTCTATTTGGATACCTAAATTTTAAATTAAAAAATTTTGTGTTTAATTTAACAAAAATAAAAAAATATTTAGTTATAAGTGGATTGTGAAATTAAAATGTAAGGGAGATTAGAAGTAGAATAAATGCATATTTTGTATAATTAATACTATTAGCATGAAATATTTCAAATCTCTCCTTTTAATTAGTTATTTCAAATCCATTATAATAAAACTCCCAAACTGAATCTCTAAATTCTTATTTCTATTACTAAATCAAAATATAAATAATTCGTATTGAATAAAAAAAATATAAAATCTATTTAATTTGAAATTCATGTATCCAAATTAACCCTGAGAGATTGTTGAATAATAAATATGAGGATTTCTTAAAGCATGCAAGGAATTTTGATCTATCAAAATTTTTCATATTTTACAGATAGAATGTGATGAGTGATAGGTACGATTTTATTATGCCGTGAACAAGGATTTTGTGAATGAAATGAGGTAAAATAACTTATAAAATTCTTGAGTTTTAAATGAGATTTGACTATCAATAAATTTCAAAATTATTTCCTGAATAAATTTTTCGAAACACCTGTATTTGAATCAAAGATTTAGAGAGAGATTTGAAAATGAAAAAAAAATAAATAAAAATATTAAATCTGAATAGATGAATCTATCAACTTTTCGCTTGTTCTTTTTCTTTTCCTCTAGTCGTAAAAGAAAATAAAAAAAAA
>BRYE01000022.1:4022500-4027500 GCA_030159115.1 Actinidia arguta var. hypoleuca
AGGTTTTTGCCGATTTAACCAACTGAGGTATGGAATGTTTCTTTCTTATTCTATATTATTTATAAATTCAAAGTTTACTTTTATTCATAAGATCAAAGCATATATGTCTATATAGATTTGAAAGATAATTAACCTCCTAAAAAGAGGTAGTAAAATTAGAAAAACCTCCAAAAGAGGTTATGATTTTTAGTCTTTCAAAGAAGACACATTCATATTATTATTTTTTTTTAGTCTCCTGAATAAGATAATTAGAAAGTAGTCTTCTTAATTGAAATTATGCAGAGAAAATATTATTGAGGAAGACATGTTGAAAAAAAATTATTCTACACGCTTCAAATATGTTTCTGCAGTAGCAATACCGTGAGCGTGTTTTTTGAAAAATATTCTGAATTGATATCATGTCTTTCGGTTTCTGAAGAAAATAATAAACTTTTGATGAACAATCATTAAACACAACCAACTGATTCAAAGCCATTTCCTGAAGTGAATGCAGACGTGGACATAGTCATAATCATGACCATAATAACTATGGATATCATAGTGATCATAATAGCTAAAATTTTAGAAAGACTGAAAGTAATGAGAAGTATGAAAAGGAAAAAGATTTGCAAAATAAACATTCCAAAAATGTAGAAAATGATTGTTATAGATGTGGCTTGAAAGATCATTAGTCACGTACTTATCGTACGTCTTGTCAACCTTTATCAAGCATCACTGAAAGAAAAAGAAAAGTTTGCAGAAATAATTTTATTGAATATCATAATCCACCGGATATTATATACCTTGATACTTTTGATTTCTTCAAAACATTTTGATGGAGATATTAATCATTTGACTGACAATGAAAATATCAATATTGATTAATATTATTGTAATAAATATCTGGTATGTTGATTTTTATTTAGTAGGTTAGGTTTACTCTTTTGTTGTTATCTTATGTTTTATTATATTATTTTTGCATTATTATAAATAAAAAAATTCTTATACATCTTATTTTTTTTATTATTTTGAATAAATATAAACTTATTTGGAATCAATTTGTGAGAATTTATATCTAAAATATATATTTTTAGAGATAAAATATATTTTTCTAAGCTAAAATAAACTGAAGCAAATGTTATTACAATATTTGATATTACAAATTTAATTGAAGGCTCTGGAAGATCACATATTATGTTCATTAATGAAAAATAATTAGTTATAAGCGATGCGTTATTTTTTAGTAGATCACAAAGAAATCTAGTAAGTTTTAAAAATACAAATTGTAATGGTTATCATATTGAGACCATAAATAAAAGTGGTAAATAATTGCTATATATTGTATCGTTTATCTCAGACAAAATAGAAAAGTTGTCAACATTCTCTTCTGGATTATATTATACATATATAAATTCAATAGAGTCTAATATTATGATTAATCATAAGTTATTTGATCCAAAGATTTTTATCATTTGGCATGACGGATGAATTAGGTCATCCGAATATAATAATGATGAGAATAATTATTGAAAATTCAAATGAACACCCATTAAAGAACTACAAGATTTTTTTATCAAATGAATTTTCATGTGTTGCTTGTGCTCAAGGTAAAATGATTACTAAGCCATCTACAACTAAAGTTGAAATTAAATTCCCTTCATTTTTTGAACAAATTCAAGGTAATATATGTGGGTCTATTACTTCATCATGTGGATCATTTTGATATTTTATGATATTAATAGATGCCTTAATACGTTGGTCACATTTTTATTTGTTATCTACTCGAAATGTTGCATTTGGAAGACTCATTGCACAAAATTATTCGATTAAGAGCACACTTTTTATATTGTACAATTAAAAAAATTCGTATTGATAATGCATGAGAATTTATATCTCAATTATTTAATGATTATTGCATGTCAATTGGAATTACTGTTGAGCACTCTGTGACTACGGACATACACAAAATGATTTAGCAGAATCTTTGATTAAACAACTACAACTAATTACTAGACCATTACTTATGAGGACAAAGTTGTCAAGTTCTTGTTGATGATATACTATATTATATTCTACAACACTAATTCGAATTAGGTCAACTGCATATCACTGCATATCATAAATACTACCCGTCACAATTAATTTTTGGACGAGAGCCAAATATATCCTTTTTGAAAAAAATTGGTTGTGCGGTATATGGATCAAATGCTCCACTCCAACGCATAAAAATTGATCTACAAAGGAGACTAAGAATTTATGTTAGATTTGAATCTCAATCAATTATTAAATATCTTGAATCATTAACTAGAGATGTTTTTATAGCATAGTTTGCTAATTGTCAATTTAATAAAACAATGTTCTCAGGATTAGGGGGAGAAAAATAAAAGCTGAAAAAACACTAGAACTTTTATGGAATGCATCATCAGTATCTCATTTTGATCATCGTACAAATCAATGCGAACTAGAAGTTCAGAAAATTACCCATTTGCAAAGGGTTACAAATCAATTACCAAATGTATTTACTGACATAAAAAAAAAGTGACTAAATCACATATATCAACTTTAAATGCTCCTGCTCGAATTGAAGTTCCAAAAGTACACATTAGCAAATAAGTCTATTACACGCCAGAAGTGTGGTAGACCGATCGGTTCTAAAGATAAAAATCCAAGAAAGAAAAGGGAGCAAAATAAAAAGTTGACACTTCTGCAATGTTTAAAATCCCTGAAGAGGTCACGACACAAAAATAAGTAGTAGACATATCTGAAGAAACAACTCTAGTAAAGAATCAGGTACTTGAAAATACTAGAAGTAAAACAAATATTGAGAATGGAGATATTTCAATAAGTTATGTCATTACAAGAAAAAGATGGAATTGAAATAAAATTGTTGTTGATCAAATATTTACATATGTAGTAGCTACTGATTTGATTAAAGAAAGCAAGGATCTTGAATTAAAGTCCGTTCAAGAATGTCGACATAGAAATGATTAGCCAAAGTGAAAAGACACAATCTAGACAGAATTAACTTTACTTGCAAAACGTAAAAATTTTGGATCAAGTGGGTGTTTGTAAATAAATGAAATAAAAATAATAAAATTGTAAGATACGAAGCACAACTTGTAACACAAGATTTCTCACAAAGATATGGAGTTGATTATGAGAAAACACATTCTCCTATGGTGAATAAAATTACATTTAGATTTTAATTAGCTTGACAATTTCTGAAGGACTTCATATGCATCTTCTGAATGTTATAACAACTTACTTTTATGAATCAATTAATAGTGATATTTATATGAAAATCCCTAAAGGACTAAAAATGTCCTAAGCATGCAACTCAAAATTCTGAGAAATGTATTCAATTAAATTATAAAAAAAATTGTAAAGATTAAAGTAATCGGAACGAATGTGATACAATTTTCTTAGCACATATCTTCTTAAAGAAGGATATATCAACAATTCCATTAGTCCATGTGTTTTTATAAATAAATTAAAATTTTAATTTGCTATTATTACAATGTATATTGATGATTTGAATATCATAGGAACTCCTGAAGAGCTTGTAGAAGTATTTATATGCTTAAATAAATAATTTAAAAAGAAAGATCTTAGAAAGATAAAATTTTATCTCGGATTGCAGATCGAGCTTTTATTAAATGAAATATTTGTCCATCAATCTAATTATGCCAAAAAAGTTTAAAATATTTCTATATAGCTAAAACACATCTATTAAGCTCCCCGATAGTTGTTCGATCTTTTGATATAAAGAAAGACCCTTTTCATCCTCGAAAAGATAAAGAATAAATTCTTGGTCCTAAAGTACCATTAATGTATCTTGCTAACTATACGAGATCGATATAATATTTTTTGTTAACTTATTAGCAATATATAGTTCGACATCGACACGAAGACATTGAAATAGTGTTAAATTATATTTTATTATCTTCATGGAATATGTGATTATTACATTCAAAACAGTCAAGACCATAATTGATTGGATATGCAGATGCTGGGTATTTATCCGATCTACATAAAGATCACTATCAAATATGATATTTGTTCACATATGGTGGTACTACTATATATTGGCGCTTTACAAAATAAATTATTGCTTTCATTTATTTAAATCATGCCGAGAGACTAGCACTTCATGAAGCAAGTCGAGAATGTATATGATTGAGATCTTTGGTTCAACACATTCAAGAAGAATGTAATCTTTTAACAAATAACGGGAGCTTGACAATATATACGAGGATAATGCCGAATGTATTATTCAGATAAAAAGAAGTTATATTAAAGTGACATAACCAAGTATATATCACTAAAAAATTTTTTCACACATGAACTACAGAGGAAAAAAGAAATAAATATTTATCAAATACACGCTCAAGTGAGAATTTAGCAGATTTATTTACAAAAGCATTACACTCTACAACTTTTACAAAACTCGTACACAATATTGACATGCGTCGACTTAGAGACCTTTATTGATATGCTTATATGAGAGAGAGACAATATGCACTGTACTTTTTTTCTTTGTCTATGTGTTTGTCCCATTGAATTTTTCTAACAAGGTTT
The DNA here is from genome assembly GCA_030159115.1 of Actinidia arguta var. hypoleuca. Taxonomy (NCBI): domain Eukaryota; kingdom Viridiplantae; phylum Streptophyta; class Magnoliopsida; order Ericales; family Actinidiaceae; genus Actinidia; species Actinidia arguta. The sequence goes on from BRYE01000022.1 coordinate 4,027,058, forward strand.
TTAATGAGACAGTTTCAGAAGCTTATAATAAGAATATTGTACTCTTTTTCATTCAATAGAATTTTTGTCTCACGGGATTTTTTCATAGTAAGGTTTTAATGAGGCATATTTTTAAAAAATGAATATCCAAGGGAGAGTGTTATGAAATTATTATAGTGGATATTCATCTCTTATAGCAAAATGACTATTCATCTTCATGATCATTCTTCCCCCTAACTTATGTCTCTTTAACTTTACTCATTTATCTTTCATAATGTATAATTATGTATAAATTTATTATTCATATATCTTTCGCCCTATAAATAGAGGTCATTTCTACTTGTTGAATAAAAAAAAAATACCTTCTAATTATCTCTTGTTTTCTCTCTTTATATCAACTTATGTTTTTCTTCTTAATTTTACAACAAGGTCCAATATTTTTTGTTTATACTGTGACTAACATG
>BRYE01000022.1:4047500-4050000 GCA_030159115.1 Actinidia arguta var. hypoleuca
GTATCAATGCCCCAAAAGGAAGCAATCCAACTTTAGACAGAATGAATCTGTAAGTATATCTGGTAATCCCTTCTTATCAGTCACTTATATTCAAAAGTCTGTGAATTCTGCATAATTAAATTTCTCTACAGTTACATAGTGGCCAACAATTTGTCTTTTGGCAGTAAATCGTGGGAAAAAATGTCCGAGAAATCTACCAAGCCAGAAGCTAATCCGCTTTTGGCATTTTTTAAGTCTATTGCTGCATTTGTAAAATTTTGGTCCGAATAAACTGTCTTTCTTTAAGTTTCCATTTTATGAGTTGATGAAGAGTTGTATACCTTTGGAAGCAGATTTTTCCCATGATCAGATAATGTTGGTCCCATTAGTTCCTAATATTTCTTTATTTCCAAGTTCTAATAGAGCCTGTATTGTCAAAGTAGGTAGTAGGTACTCATTATCACAGTGAATATTGAATCTTTTTTTCATATATACATATGTGTGTGTGTGTGTATATATATATTTAGAATGATATATATTTGATTGGATTGTTCTTTCCCCCCTGATTCATTCTTTTGATGATTTATAATTTAACTGAAAAAAATGAATTATGCCATGTCATATATGAAAGGTCATGAACATATATATATATATGCAGTTGAATGATGGGAAAGATAGTAGATGTTGCTCCATATTGTGTGCTTATCATTGAGCATTATTGGTTGGTGCATGTCAACATCATAACTAAGGGCATTTAATTCGTGCAAAAGAGAGAGGGGCACAACAATTGTTACGTTTGGATTATAGAATTTGTAGAGGAAAAAAAATAAAAAAATAGAATTTGTTCTTATCTCGTCTTTGTTATCTTTTCTTTTCACAAATTTAAAATCCAAACACAAGCTTATTTTTTTACGAACTCTTAGGGTTGACCTGATGGTTTAGGCCATGATTTATAGATTTATTTATTTTCAAAGTCTTAGGTTCGAAACCTCTTAAATGCTATTAATTTTCAAGTTGAATTAGTGCATACGAAACTTTACCTTTACTTTAATTGTGCCCTCCTGCTAATGAATAATTGGATTGGTCTCACGGATTGCTCTTGGTCCGGATATTAAGTTATACAAAAAAACCTTTACTTTCTTATGTAAAAAATAATAGAAACTTTTAGCTAAAACTTCTCTTTCCGTCAGTGTCAATGGTACAAAACCACTTGAGAGAGAACTTTTCTTACTCTAGAATTTAGACTCTAATCTATGTGATGAAAGCCTTCTTAAGAGACTAGAACCCAAAGGACCCTTTTTGTTTCCTTGTACTTTAGGTGGTGTTACAAAACTAAATTCCCAGAAAATATCATACTAGTGCACAGTTCATAGTTGAATTTGACAGAGATTCTAGGTAGATATTCTTATCCAATTTAAATTAGAGTCAGTACGAGTTTGTTTGTCGTAGTTGAACTTATATTGAAAATTGATTGTTAAAAAATAAAATTGGAAAAAAATAATGGAGCTTCTAAATTATTATTATTATTATTATTATTATTATTATTATTATTATTTGATTTATAAACAAAAAACAAAAGTTGTGATAAACATTTTAACATAGCTTCTAAAATAGAAAAAAATAAAAGTTGTTACAAACACTCTTGTAACATTAAGATAAAATTAACCATCGAACCAAATCAAAGTTGTTACAAACACTCCTGTAACATTAAGATAAAATTAACTGTCGAACAAAATCATAATCCTCTACAATGTGAGTCATGTATTTAGTAGTGGACTAGATAGATGTGTAGTAGCTAAAAGGAGTTGTTCTTTCACACATCCCAGAAGAAGCAGTGAATTGTTTTCCCTTTCATAGGTTAAAACCATCCTAAGAGGTGGTTATTCTTGTTTAAATTGAGGGTGTTCCATTTGAAACTTGTCCATGGGACATATCTTTCCAACGTGGTTGTCATATATGGATCAAATTTACAAGGAATAGCTATGGTCTGCGACATGTTCGCTCTTATGACAAAAAGCAGAGCTGGGACCACATCATCGATAGCATTAACTCAAGGTGTCTATCGTTTATACTAAATGAGTTACCTGTCACCACATGGATTTCTATTAGTGGAATTTGGCATTTGCTAATTTAACCGCGATCCAATTACTGCCATAAATGCTCCTTTTTTTTTTTTAAACAAGAACTAGAGTCAACTTTTATTTATAAGGTAATATGGGTTACATAACGAGGGGTAGACATCCCTCTATAATTTGTCAAAACGTAGGGAATAACAAAACTAGGCATCGTTGGATACTAGTCAAAATTGGGTGCTAAGGACGTCTCATGTTTAGCTAACTAGTCAACTACCAAATTAGTTTTCCTGTAGACATGTCTAATAGTGAGATCAGGAAAGTGCCTCATCAGAGAAATGTAATCCATAACAATAAGGCTAATCCAAGGAGAAGCAATAATAGATGATGTGAACATATTATAAACGACACAAGACTCCATCTCCAAATTTATATATGTGCTCCTCTAC
>BRYE01000022.1:4060000-4070000 GCA_030159115.1 Actinidia arguta var. hypoleuca
TAGTGCTTATTTTAAGCAAAAAAATTGCTTAAAATAAACAAATAGAAAAACTAGCTTAAAAAAACTCCATTGTGGCGTTTGGCACCACTTGAAAAAACTAAAAAAACTCAAGTTTTTTAAAATATAATCAAACTACTACAAACATTACTAAAATATAACCAAACCAAATCTATTGCATAAAAAACAAATACCACAAACACTAAAAAAATTATCCAAACTAAATCTATTACAAGAAAAAAAAAAGCATTATTAAACTAACCAAGTCTTTCGACAAAGGAATAAACTAACCAAACCAAACAATACCAAATCTTGTCATAAAACAAAGGAATAAAAAAAAAACTCAAACATTTAGTCCACGTTAAGGCTGTCCAGGGTAATAATAAGAAACTGTGGGGGGTGTAGTGTAAGGTTCTGGAAAAGGTGGGGAGGCCTAATGTAATAAAGTTCTACTCATTAAAGCCTCTGTAGCGTAAGGTTCTGGAAAAGGTGGGGGGCCTAGTGTAATAAAGTTTCACTCATTAAAGCACTGTAGCTCCGCTACAATGGCAAAAAAGCCAAAAAGCTGAATTTTTTTAGCTTTTTTAGAGCTCTAATTTTGAACTAAAAAAAGCAGAAAACAAAAAGTAAAAAAGCAAAAAAAAGCTATCAAAACAAACGTGAAATTAGTTTTTTTGCTTAATTTAAGCAATAAGCAAAAAAAAACCTCATTCCAAACGGAGCCTATATGTGACAAATTTAAAAAGAAACTACTTGTGAGATGGAGTGTTAGGGGACAAAAACAACTTACAAAAGTTAAAAACTAGATGATTCTTGTAAACTCTATTTTAATGGTTTTCAACTTCTACTTTTAAGTAAGCAATTCTAACGTAAGTTCAACCATATTAAACACCCTCTTAAATCCAATTCAATAACTATTTTTAGGGATAATTGTTGTAGGGTCCTTGATAGGGCCTTTTTTATCGACAAAGTAAAAATTTTATTAAAAAAATAATAAAATTAAAAGTGCAATGGAAGAGATATATCTGGGAGAGCATCAGAAAGCACAAAAACTTTTTTTGTCACGATCCAACCCATTTATACATGTGGGTCTACCCTTATAATATGTGTTATCATGACCAGCCAATGAGTCCTACTCACTAAGGCCTACTACTTAACTAGTTTAGGGATTTTTTCTGTCATTCAAGACTTTTATACTCGAATACAATAATATTTACGAAAACGTATTTAAAATTATTCAGAATTGATGTGTCATACAAAAATATGCAAATAGCTTTACATCTTTCTTGAATATAAATATTTATAACTACGGTTCTGACCACAAGATCAGCACAACCATTATCAAAACTATAATATTCAAAAGAACTAACATTCTTATGCTAAACACGTAGCATAAATCAACAAAAATTGACTAAGGTCATTCGCCTTCAATCGCGTTCTACTTCATTCTCATTACCTGAAATGTTACATACAATTACGTCTTAAGCACTAGGTTAGTGCGAGTAAAGTTATATAATACTAACAAGTGCTCATGTAATTATTAAAATATTAATTTATTTCAACATGAAATAACTTTTCAAAACATCGGCTCATATAGACCGATCTTTTAATCAAAATTCTTGGCTCATTGGGACAAGTACCCTTGATCAAATAACTTTTCTTTTGTTAATCCTTTTTCATATCAATCATTGGCTCATCTAGGTCTATTTTCATTCACCTTGATTTCATATCAAGAATTCATAATCGTATTGGATTGACCCTTGCGTCACATATACTTGTTCAACGATCACCAGAAATTAGGGAGCGACCTCAATATAATATGTGGCATGATATCACCCAAGATCATCTGGCAATGATCCTCCTTGTTACATCATTTCTCCCCATATTCTTTTCCCTTAGCGGACGGGACACCGTTCGAAGCATGTGTCGTTTAAAACATTCTTTTCTAAAGTAATAATTTTTTATATTTCATTGCACATTTAAAATATAACATGCATTTAATCATAAATTATCATGTTTAATCAATAAAAACATACATGTTTTTATCACAAAACTTTTACTTTTAAGTAAGTAAAATATAACAAGATTCACCTTAGATCTATATCACGTTCTTTCATTCCGTTCTTACTAGTAAGCTAAGGTAAGGGTTCCTCGGATTCCGATCCTATAGTTAACAATTCTGAATTTTGTATTCTTTCTTTAATTGTTCTTTTCTAATCTAATTACTGTTTAATGTGTTAAATCTAAGAGTAGTAACTGTGTATGAGGTATCAGGACTGAATGGGGTACTAGACAACTTGATTGGGTTCTAAATTTATAAAAATATTGAGTTTAAACCAATTGAGAACATTCTGGACTGGTCGGAGAAAAACTGGATCGATTCAGGACTCAATAGTAGATTTTAGGGGAAGCTAGATCAGTCGGGGAGAAGCTAGACCGATCCAGGACAAGTCAGAATATTTTGGAAATGAGATGGACCGATCGGGGAAATGCTGGACCGGTTCAGGATGAGACAGATTTTTTGTCTTGAATTCCAAGCCTACTTTGAGCTACTAAATCTATAAATTAGGAAAAACTCGTAAAATAAAGTTGTAGGTATTTAAAATATATTTCATATGCAATTTGAATCATGTCAAGCGGATATCATATGTGGGAGTTATGACCAAATTACTAACTAATAGTTTTTACGAAAACATATCTAGTCATCGTATGGATTTCAAGCTCATTTTGTGATACTAAAACTTTGAATTAGGAAAAACACCTAAAATAAAAGTTGTAGGTATTTGAAATTTATTTCGTATGCAACTCGAATTAAGTCAAACGAATATCGTATGAGAGAGTTACGTCCAAAATACGATGTCTGGTTCAGTGAATAAAATTGTATATCAACATATTTGAAGTTCGATTCTAGAAAGGGTTTGAACTGATGAAATTTTGAGATATTTTGAAAGCTTATTTACACTAACACATGAGTTTAAATAATATGTTCAAAAGAGAAGAACTTATCAAATAAAATGGGAGATAAATTGAATTTACCTCAATAGCAACCAAACTTTCTTTTCCTCTACTCTTTTCCTCTCTCTCTCTCTCCTTTCTTTCTTTCTTTCTCTTTTTTTTCTTTCCCTTCTTAAGAAATTTGGTCCTCCAAACTCGTCTACGTAATGTCTAAATCAGTTACCTTATCCATGGCTCAACTTGATCTATATTAGCAATTCTACTAATATTATAACAACAAGGCATAATTTAAAATTTTACCTTGCTCAAATAGGTGAGGGTATTTCTGCCGCATATCGCTCTCTTTTTCTCAAGTTGCTTCTCCTGTCGTCTGATTTTTCCACCAGACTTTGACCAATGGAATTATTTTGCTTCTAAGTTATTTGACCCGTGAATCCATGATCCTCACTGGTCATTCCTCATACTACAAGTTCCTTTCTAACTCCGTTAGTGGTTGTTCCAACACGTGGGTTGGATCCGTTACATACTTTCTAAGCATTGATACGTGAAATACGTCATGCAAATTTGCAAATTATGGGGTCAAGGCAAGCCGATACACCACCAGTCCTATCTTCTCCAAAATTTTAAATGGCCTCACATATCGTGGATTTAATTTTTCCTTCTTTTCGAATCTCACCACTCCCTTCATTGGTGAAACTTTCAAGAACACCCAATCAACTTCTTGGAATTCTAGCTTTCTTCTATTTGCATCCGCATAACTCTGCTGCTGATCTTGTCCAACATTCAATCGGTCTTGAATCATTTTGATCTTCTTTGTCGTTTCTAGCACGATATCCGGCCAAGTAATTTCTACCTCTCCAATCTCTGTCCAACAAGACGCTGATCTACACTTCCTACCATATAATGCCTCGAAAGGTGTCATACCGATACTCGCTTGATAGTTATTGTTGTATGTGAACTCCACCAATGCTAGATGTTCTTCCCAACTTCCTTGAAATTCTATTGCTCATGCTCGTAGCAAAATTTCTAATGTTTGTATTGTACGCTATGATTGCCCGTCAGTTTGTAGATAAAAAGTCGTACTTAATTTTAGCTTCATCCCCATCATCTTTTGTAATGATTGCCAAAACTTAGATACAAATCTTGAATACCGATATGATGTAATCGATACTGGCGCTCCATGTAGTCGTACAATCTGTCGCAGGTAGGTAGCCGCCATTTGATCCATCGTGTGTATTTTCTTGATTGGAATAAAATGCGCCAACTTGGTCAAACGATCGACGATGACCCAAATCAAATTATTCCCTTTCATCGTATGAGAAAATTCGACAACGTAGTCCATTGTGATGTCCTCCCATTTTCACTTCGATATTGGCAGTGGTTGAAGTAGTCATGTTGGCTTCTGGAGTTCTGCCTTGATCCTCTGACATTGTAAACACTTATTGACGTACTCCCTAATGTCCCATTTCATGCCCATCTACCAATACATTTTCTTCAAATCCTAGTACATCATCATTCCTGAATGAATTGCCCACTTTGACTTGTGTCTTTTGTCCATAATCTGTTGATTGAGGTCTGAAATATTAGGCACGCATAGTCTGTTCTAAAATCTGAACACTCCATCGATCATCTTGAATTCTGTATTCGGTGTCGTCGCCAAGTTATCATAAATCTTCTAGATTTTGTGATTCTCCATTTGTTTGAGTTTAATCTCTTCTAAAATTGTCGGCTCTGCGCTAATCGTTGCACATAGGCCCACAATTCCAAGATTCACCACTTCCAACTTTAGCTCTGCCATTTCTTTATGTAAACATTCCTGTTCTGTAATTAACGCACTCAGCTCCCCCCGTTGCTTTCTGACTTAAAGCGTCTACTACCACATTCGCCTTTTCTGGATGATAATCGATGCTGATGTCATAGTCTTTCATTAGTTTCAATCATATCCGTTGTCTAAGATTCAACTCCTTCTGCGTGTAAATGTACTTCAAACTCTTGTGGTTAGTGTAGATTTCACATTCTGGACCGATTCAGGACTCAACAGTAGGTTTTCAGGAAAGCTAGACCGGTCGGGGAGAAGTTGGACCGGTCTAGGACAAGGTAGAATGTTTTGGAAATGAGTTGGACAGGTCGGGAAAGTGCTGGATCGGTCCAGGACAAGTTAAAAGCTTTTTTGGAAAAGCTGGACCGGTCGAAGAAATGTTGGACCGGTCCAGGATGAGACATATTTTTTATCTTGACTTCCAAGCCTATTTTGAGCTATTAAACCTATAAATTAGGACAAACTCATAAAATAAAAGTTGTAGGTATTTGAAATATATTTTTTATGCAACTTGAATCATGTCGAATGAATATCAGATGTGGGAGTTATGACCAAAATACTAACTGATAGTTTTTACGAAAACATATCTAGTCGTCCTATGGATTACAAGCCCATTTTGGGATATTAAAACTCTGAATTAGAAAAAAATGCTTAAAATTAAAGTTGTAGGTATTTGAAATATATTTCATATGTAACTCGAATCAAGTCAAATGAATATCGTATGAGAGAGTTACGCCCAAATATTACTGCTGGTCTAGTGAATAAAATTGTATATCAACCTATTCAAAGTTCAATTCTAGAAAGGGTTTCAAATGATAAAATTTTGAAAGATTATTTACACTAAACATGAGTTTCAATAATATGTTCAAAATAGAAGAATTTATCAAAAAAAATGGGAGAGAAATTGAATTTATCTCAATAGCAACCAAACTTTCTTTTCCTTTACTCATTTCCTTTCCTCTCTCTCTCTCTCTCCTTTCTTTCTTTCTCTTTTCTCCCTTTCCCTTCTTCTTCTTCTTCTTCTTCTTCTTCTTCTTCTCCTCTCTCTCTCTCTCTCTCTCTCTCTCTACCGTGTGTTTGTGTGTGTGAGTGATGGGAGAAAGTATGAGAGATATGGGTCTGATGGGAAGGAGGCATGGAGTGTATGGGAGTGAAGTGAGGTGAGGTGAGGTGAGGGGGTGGTTGGGTAGGTAGTGGGGTTTTGGGATTTATGGTTGAGTGTGTGTGTGTATGTATGTATTGCATATATTACATATGTATCACATGGCTCCACATGACTCCCGCCATGATATCCCACTTTGGATTTTTGTCCCGATTTCTGTTACGCTTTTATCAGAAAATGTCACTTGAGTTCTATTTTCTGTTATATTAAAAATTCAAAATTTTTAATTCATCGCCAATATTTATATACTTATTATTATTATTATTATTTATAAAGTAAATTAATTTATGAGTCAAGCTATTAAATTTTTAGTGCTGTAACTCGCAAAAACTTAACCTACACATCAACTTCTCGAAAAAATATAAAATAAAAGGTCGAATTGGCAACATACCAATTAACAAAACCTAGTGCTCGAAAACCCAAAAGAAAAATCAAAATACACCCACATGATGTCACCTGAAATCAACCAAGACTCATCCTATCCCAATTATAATAAGAATTCTAGAAGACTCTTGTTCCCCTAAACAAACCAGCAAAAATAGGGCACCATGAGCACCCCATTCCCATGCCAACTTATATATGCGAACCCCTCTGTAGACTATAATCGTTACCGAAAAACCACCAACTGACACAGCTATCATCACCGCATCGCACCACCCCAACCCCGGAACACCCTCAACTAGAGACCCTCTGAAACCACTACCATAACTAGCTGAAGACGTTCCTCCGTTGCCGCCATGACTGTCAACACTCGAATAAAACATCCTCTACCGGATAAACCATTCCGAGTATCCGAAGGCAAACCACCGTGGTTCTCAAAGCCAAGCATCCACCAAAGCCTGACCAGAATCAAAACACCCTTGTGGTAACTGCCATCATCAACAGAAAAAACTCTTGGCCCCTCCAAATCCAAAACCAAAACCCACCATTGCCAGAGTTGGTCGCCACAACCCCAACCGAGACACTCATAGTCTTCACTTTCCTCACCAACAACTACAAAATCCCCTCACGGCCAACAAATATAATTCCTCCAAATCTCAGCCCCAAAAACACCAACAAAGTGAAGGAGCCCCCAACCACCCACGAATTCACCAAAAATAACAATACACCTGTCAATTCATGGTAGGAGACTTAAACTCATTTAAATTCGAAGTGTTCGTTTTCTTGCAAAAATATCATGATTTTATGTGTTTTGTCTTTTTTACCCTCATTTAAACAGAAATTTGGTTGACTGAAGTTGGTGATCAACAAAGGTGCTGACAACGACACTGGTAACGAATTAAGTCACCGACGATGACCCCTGTCACTGAAGTTGTCGACGAGAACGGCATCGCTGACGAAGAGCTCGATGGTGGCTGCGACGATAGCTGCACTTAATGAAATTCTATTTACTATTCTGATAGATTCTCAACAAAACTCTCGAATGAAAAGAGAAAAAAAATTAAAATGATAAATTTATCATTCCACAATCCACACAGAGAATAATAATATAAAAATAATATATAAATTAAAATATATAGGAATGATAAAATGTGTGAAATTGATATGTTTAATTAAAAAATATAATTCATCTAAGAAATCTTTTATTCATAATAGATTATATTTTTAATTGAAAAATAGACTGAGAAATTTATCACTCAACAAACTTTTTTCAAATATATGTTCAATCTGTTGATTTATGATTTCAAATCAAAAAATTGGTAACAATATCATGGTTTTCGACTTTGTAACTTACGGTTTTCTGCCATATTTTGACCAAAAGAAGAAACGACGGTGACAAAGAAGATCTTGATTGTGATTACAGTGGCGCTCGTGATGGTGACGGGCGATGGGCGACTAGATTGGTTCAAATGTAGAGAGAGATCGTGATTTTGACTTGGAGAGAGAGAGAGAGATGCGACGAGGGGTGACAGGGCAGCGACGTCCATGACGAGGAGACGTTGAAGGCAAGCGAGGCGTTGAACACCAAATCTGTTTTCAAATGGGGATTTTAGAGAGAATGTTTTTTGAGAAGGGAAAAAGATTTTATAAACTGAAGGTAGTTTAGGAATTGAGTATAGATTTAGGACCTAGTTAGAATTTTTAAATGAACCAGATTTTTTTTGAGTGAAAGTCTAGCCGATGGTCTTAGATTTAAAACCCCCTCTTTTAAAAGAAGACTCCATCATGTTTGGATTGGGTTCCATTATTGGGCTAACCATCCTGTCTTTCATGAACAGTCAACGCAGCAAGCCCAATCCACTGGCCCACTACAGCACAAATATTGGGCTAACCTCAACGTGTCGATCACAAGTGGGCCCTGATGAATAGTCAACACTGCAAGCCCGAGCCCGCATTACTGGCCCACGATAGCTCCAACTTTTTCTTATTTTTTTTTTAAATTTTATTTTCATTTTCCTTTCGTCCCTTCGAAATTAGGTGGATCCAAAAATATGAGGACCTCCCTCTAAATTGTCCTTCCCTTCAATATAATTTTTCCATGATCCAAAAAAATATGTTTTTTTCACAAAGAGCACCGAATTATGCTTAGTGCATGTTTGGCAAATATTTTTTTAGCTTTTTGCAACTCATAGTTAAAAAATAAAATAATTTTTAAATATTTGACATACTTCACAGAAGCACTTATCAGTTTTTGAGTAACTTTTATGGATAAAAAAATAGTTTTTCACCCCTTAAGTTGTGCTTTTGAAACTTAACATTCCAGATGGTGAGCTCATATAACTAAAAGACTTAATTGTCCTTGTTACCTATAAATAGTTACACTGAATCTACTGTAAGCATTATTTTGCATTAAACAAATAAATGACAATTTAGATAATTTTTATTTCAAGAAACACTTTTACAGCTTTTATACCAAATGTTTCATACCTACTTAAATTATAATCTCACAACTTCTATCAAATACTTTTCAAGAACGTGTATAACCCAAAGTTTTTATACTAGCTTATGCATAAGTTTTGGGGAATTATAAAAAAATAAAAAGCATACAATAAGCGAAGTCCACTTTTATTTATTAATGTGGGCCCTTGCCTAGATTATATATAAAAGCGAAAAAAAGAAATAGGTAAAAAAAAGTCACCATCTAATTAAATACTACTTAATTTTTTTTTAAAAATGGAGATAAGTACAAATTTAATGAGCTTACCAAAACTTAACAATATGCTTAGGTCCAATTCATTGAATGTTTTAAATTTGATGAAAAATTACCATCCACCAGGCCAAAAACAAACGGCTAATGGCCACATTTCCTGAAATTATGTATATATAGCTCCATTTCAATGCATAAATGTATTACACATTACCCAAAATTTAAAACGTTGTTATATAAAAACTTAATTGCCGTATTTATTTTTGAATTAGTTTGTTGATATAACTCTTTCGTAGTAGTTGATGATTACGAAGTAAAAACCTCCATTACAACATCCATATCAGACTAGTTAAATATATGTTTTATTTTGCTAAGTTAGCTAATAAAATCATCAAAATTGCCCACATAAGACTAGCCAAAACAACTTACACATTTAACTTTGCTACAATATTTAATAAAAAATGATATGAACAAATTCATTTGGTGTATACTTTTTGTTATTTTTTCAAATAGAGAGGTGGATAGAGTTGTTTTTTTAAGAAAAATGACCAACTAAAATACAAAATATTATTTTTAAATTACAATTTAATTTAAATCTAGCGAGATTGATATTAATGCTCATCTATAAAATGAATTACCATAAATCCGATATGAATTCAATGTTAGAACCCTCAATAAATGCAACGGACCCCACTTATTTGTGCCCAAAGTGAGAAAATATCAATAGTGGGACCCTCATTATTAAATAGAGAGGATCGTAGTATATTACTCCCTCTTTCGTATTGAAGTCCACCTTTAAAAATTTTAATTTTTTAGAAGAATATAATCATTACATTTAATTTATATTGTTTTTATAATTTTATCCTTGCAATAATTACATTTGACTTTTTGTTTTAGTTGAAATGTTATGTAAATAATATAAAAAAGAAAGAGTAAAAGGAGAAAATTGTATATTTTATTTATTGATTTTTTGACTGGA
>BRYE01000022.1:4077500-4080000 GCA_030159115.1 Actinidia arguta var. hypoleuca
AACTTCACATTCAGTGCACAAATGGATGACCTAGAATGGATGCACATGACATTGATAAGGGATGACGTTTATCCCGACTTAGTTGCATACTTTTATACGAATGCATCAAGGGGACTTCACACCGATGAAATAAAGAGTTACGTGAAAGGAACACACATAACACTGGATAGATTAACAATTCGAAAGATTTTAGGAATTAAGACGGAAGGCGAGATAGGCAGGCACAGTGTGACGAGGAAACAACAAATGCAAGCCGTATATGGAAATGATGTGAATTTGGCTGCACAACCAAAGGCCAATACGTTGCCCTTAGAACTGAGACTAGTTCACCATTTCATCTGTACCATTTTGATTCCCAAGACGGGAAAATTCGAATATGTATCGGATAGAGAATTATTTTTCCTTTGGGCATACGTCACTGGCTCAAAAATCGACTTGGCCCTATTTATTCTAGATCAAATGTTCAAAGTCACCATTAAAAAGGTGAGCTTACCATATGGGATGCTTCTGACGCGAATTTTTAAATACCTACGGGTTGACTTGGACGATGAAACAATAAGAACTCCAAAGGCTGTGAGTGATGAGTACAATGAGAAAACGCTCAAACGCATGGGATATGAGCTAATCGTAAATAAGTGGGTTCCGAAATCGTTTAAGAAAATCGAGACCGGTGGTAGTTCAAAAGGAAAAGAAAAAATGAAGGGTGAAGAAGCCAGCGAAGAGGGAGGTTTTAAAAGTGATATGCGTTCATTCATGATCCAAATGACTGAATCGATAACATTATTACATACGAAAGTCGACAATATGGCATTCCGATTGGTTGTTTGTGAAAGGAAAATTCGAAATCTATCGAATTTGGTGAGCAAAGGAAAGAAATCAATCAGCGAAAATTCGGACGAAGAGGAGGGAAACAAGAGTGACGAAGAGGAGAAGAAAGATGAGGAGACAGAAAAAGAGGAAGACAAGAAAGATAGCAGCAATGCAAATCCTGATGACTCCTCTGAGACTGACTCGGATGCTGCTCCACTCATCTCACGCACAACACAACGACGTTACAGTACCAGAAATTGGGAGATGCGATCCAAATTCAAAAATACTCCAGATACGGCTTTAGAGCTATCTCCATCTCCATCTCCATCTCCATCTCCATCTCCAGCCCCCTTGACACCTATCCATAATGCGTCATCCACCTCACCCTCTCCATAGTTCTCTGTGTTTTTGTTGTTAGGAAAATTTATTGTGTAATCGAATTATGATTCTCTAACAATCTGATTTATTTTAAACAATATGTATGGCTTATGAATTATCTTATGGTTTATGGGTTATGGATTATGGTTCATGAAGTTATGATCAATATTTGTTGGTTCATAGATTATGTTTATGGCATATGGATTTTGGCCTATGGATTGTGGCAAAATTTTTTGTTATCAATGATTGATGCTTGATAGTATGGAATACATGAGTGTGATTTGTCTGAGCATGAGACTCTGTGTTTAAGTCTCGAAAACTTTTAGAGCATAAGTTATAATTTGTCAAGCTACCCCTTTTTCGATGAATTGATAAAAAGGGGGAGAAGGAGAAAGAACCGTACAAATATTACAAAAGAAAGGGGGAGATAAGAAAGAGGAAGAGATACTTTCTTTCATTATGTTTTTTGCCTCCTTATGTTTTTTCTTCGCGTTCATGTTTTGTCATCATCAAAAAGGGGAAGATTGTTGAATCAAGCCTCGATTTCGATGATAACAAAACCATTTATTAGTATTTAACATGTTTAATAAGTATGCAGCAAAGAAACACAGTGACCCATAATGCATCTGATCAATGAAAGTCTCATAAACACTTTCTAACAGAAAGTGTCGACACCTTATTTAATGTGACAACACCTTGAGCCCAGAAGCCAAAATGATCAAATCAGTAAAAGACCAAGAAAACTTATCAATCTGGATTTGATAAAAGTTAAAAGAGATGATGTAAATCCCAGGAATGATTTCATAAAGAAATAAAACCAACTCAACGCTTGGATTATCAAAGAATCAATAGAAAGCATTCTGGATGTAAGTGTCGACACCCGTAGTACAAGTGTCGACACCAAAAGTCAGTTGCCAAAAACCAGAATCTGAAAGACAAAGTGTCGACACCATGTATCGACACCAAATGTCAGTAGATGCTAACTGAAGACTTTTGAAGACGAAGTGTCGACACTTGAATCGACACCAAATGTCAATGGACTTTCTGAAGGCAAGGTGTCGACACCATATATCGACACCAAATGTCAGTAGTTACTTACTGAAGACTTTTTGAAGACCAAGTGTCGACACCAGTATCGACACCAAACGTCAGTGTTCAAATTTCAAAAATTCTTGAAGGAAAGTGTTGACACCAAGATCGACACCAAATGTCAGTGGCTGAAAACAGAACCCTAAAGAAAAGAAGTGTCGACACCATCATCAGCACGAAATAACAGTGTGTAAACTGGAAGCAAGTAGTGTCGACACCTGTA
>BRYE01000022.1:4085000-4095000 GCA_030159115.1 Actinidia arguta var. hypoleuca
AAATTAAAATAATACATAAATAATATATTTTCACTAACAAATATTTAAAATATAAATGGTATTTATTTTTGTAAAGCCTTTTGCTGAAGGTGTTTCTAAATGGATCATTTTATTAAATAGTTAGAACGCGTCACCGGTGAGTTGAGAGGTTTAAGATAGGGTGGACTGAACTGGAAATGAGATGGTCAACAGTTCAATATATTGAACCACCTTATTTGGGGCGATCTGATTTTCGAAACATTGGATGAGAGTCATGGTATAAGGTGTGGATATAACTTAATGTTAAAATATGCTAGAATAAAAATATATGATAAATTAAACTTGCTTTCCATTAAAAAATCATTAACTTATAAAGGCAAGAAGGGGAAAATTCACATTTTGTTAACTCCATCTTCCAAACAAGGCTGACAAAAAATGTCAGTAAAATTTTTTAAAAAAACTAGGGGAGGCTAGTGTGTTTGTCATAAACCTTAGGGGAAGTGAGCGTAATTTATCCAAAATAAAAAATTGTTATCAATAATTTTTTTAAAAAAATGATCTAAATATTTTACTAAACATACTTACAAAATAAACTATTATCAATCATTGAAAAAAAGAGAACATTTATTTGAATGAGCATATTGAGATTTTTTTTTCAAAGTTCTAGATCAAATGGAAAATTTATCCTTTTTCCACAAGAATGAACTCCAAGGGAATCTTGATATTAGTTTTAAAAGTAAGAGAGACCAGTGTTATTTATAAAATTATAGGGAATATAATTGTATTTGTCAAAAACTTCAAGGGAGGTCAGTGAAATTTACCCATATAAATAACACTTCTCCTATAAAAAAGAACTCCCATCGCTTAATCCTATTGTACCATCCAATTATATGTAAAATGTGGCCTGCGGATATGCAAATTGGAGGGTCCAATCGAATTAACCGATTGCAGACGAGCCAAGTCCTTTTTGATGGAACCCGTCCAATTTGCATAACATCGACCCATCTCAGATCTATTTTAATAATTTGAATCGTTAATTTATTAAATCATCACTCACTTAGCAAAGCTTGACGAGAAGTTCATGTGTGCAAAAACTAGTTAGTTGACGACTTTTTACTTCAATTTGCTAATGGTGACGTGTCATATGTTTTTATTGTTACCATTGGATTTAGGTGGTGAAAGAAGCTTTGCTAAGGACAGTGGAAGAGGCAGTGGGGAAGAAGTGGAATGAGGAGATGAAGGGTGCTTGGGGTGAGGCCTATGACCAGTTGGCTGCAGCCATCAAGGCTGAGATGAAGCAAGAGGCTACCTCAACTTAATCCCTCAACTTGAGAGAGAGAGAGAGAGGTACTTTGTTGTGTGCTTAAAGTTTGTGACATTGGAGAGTTCTCTATTAATAAGATTGGTGTGTTGATCTATGTGCCTACATTTTCTATATATTTTTTGATCGGCAAAGAAAGTAATATTTTATTAATAAAAATAAAACATTACAAAAGAAAAATGCTAATTAGCTAGTATTTATGGTTTGGACATATGTTGCCCTAGATTTATGGTTTGGTCATCACTATTGATATGATTATCTTGTGGTGTTAGAGCATCATAATGTTGAGATATTTTATGTCCAAGTGGCATACAGTGGATAAATTTGGACCTAGTTTACCTTAAACTTAACTAAGGAATACGACTTTTGAAAATAGTCAATTGAGAAAAAAAGGGATTCGAAGCTGTTAAATTAAATTTACATCGTTGGAAAATCTATGATTTGAAAACAACCTCAATTTCACGAATCAAAAACATTGAGAAACAAAACATTTCTATCTTGAATTCCTAGCTTTTTTATTTGCATTATTGTTCATTTGATGGGTCCTCTTGACTAGTTAGTTCAACGTAGTTAATCTCCTTCAAAGCAACCCCAAAAGCTTGGAGCCTAGAAAGGGCATCAAAGGGGAATGGGCCGAATTGTTTATACACCCCATTGGGCCAGATTGGATAATTTTGGATGTTGGACTAGAAGATAATGGGCCGGACCCAATATCACAAACCCAAAGAAAAGTGATGAATGGATTAAATTGCAAAAATTAATTATATTTTATTTTCACCATATTTCACACCAAACATATCCTTACAATCTAAATTAATAGTTTTCGATAAGGGTATACATTCATCAGGCGGGTCGAGTTGAGGCCCGGCTTGCACCATGTAATAAATAAATTTATAATTAAATAGTTTAATTGAGTAGTTTTAACTTGATATTTTCAAACAAAACCCCTTTATTTGGACTCTTACATTTATTTAATATAATATATTTTTCTCTAATAAAAACTTTCAAAACTCAACACATACTCTCACTCATATAGTGCCATTATGTACATAGACAACAGGAGAAAAAGAAGACCATATTATATATAATACTTCAAAATCTTTTAATAATTATTCAAAAGCTTTGATTATACATTCAACATTTCGTATTTCGCCGTCCCAATTTATTTGTTATTTTTAGAAGATTCAACTTTTAAAAAAGATAAGAATACGACTTTTAAAAATCATAACTTTTAAAAAATAACCTTCAATAATTTAAAATTATCTAAAATTGGACTACTAACATGTTTACATCAAATTCAAAAGGGAAGGAATAAAAAAAAAAATTTACACTATTTTAGCTGTCAACTTTGCAAGCTTTTTCAAAAGAAAAGAAAGTGAACAAACAAATTGGAATGCGACAAATGGACTATTAATATCAACCAACGTCAATTCAATTGTGTTACGAGGAGCAAGTTCTAAATTTTTTTTCACCTTTGTTGAAGTTTGTTAACCATTTGATTAAAGTTTTATGACGAGAGTAATTTCAAAGTGTAATTTTTTTTTTGTCTAATTTAAAAACAAATTAAATTTTTTATCTTTACTGAATTTTCTTTTCCAAATTTCAACAAAAGTTTTTATATTTTTCGATTTTTCTGTCAAAAAGAAGAGAAAAAGTATGAATTTTGATCAAAACGGTAAAAAAAGCATCAAAGAAGAAATAATTCCAAAGACCAAATAGATAAATTAATTTACATAATATTATGATTTGTTACAAAAGTATACTATAAAATAAGATAAAAGATTTTTTTACCTTAGATGCGTGATCCGAACCATTGAATCTCCTTGAAAACTTTATCTCTACCGTTAGATCGTCTTGGATTGCTCTTGGGATTGAACTATGAGTTTTGAAAGCCTTATTTAAACTTTTCTAACGTGCTCATCGCCTTGAAGAACCCTAAAATAGAACACTATCTTTTTTATATCTTCTGAAAAATAAAATTATACTAAAACTCTCTTTTTTTCTTTCTCCTCGAATCTCACTAATATTTTACAACCCTAATTTTCTCACTTTTCTCTCTCTAAAAAAATACTATTACCTCTCTCTTTCTTTTTTCTAGGATTTTTCAATGTCTGTTTCAATGTAAATTGAAAGGAAGAGAAGGGGGTATTTATAGGTGAGTTTAAGGTTAGAAAAAGACAATTTTTCAAAATGAAAAAACTTCTTGCGTTTATGGATTATAGGAAGAAGAATAAAGTCAAATATTATATTTTCTTGAAGAATAAAAAAATAAAACCCATAAAAATTAAAATCCATCGGCTCGTATACAGTGCCAGTCCGACACTATGACCATTCGTAGAGTGCCAGTCACCCTGAGAAGTAAAAAGTTTGCGGGCCAGCTCAGATTTGTGCATTCTTTATGTATTTGAAAAGTGTCTTGTTTCAATCCTAATTAGATTCAAACCCATATAATTTATAAACTAGAAGATATGACCATTTTACCTTTATTATATCATAAATTGCACGACTTTAGTAAAAAAATTCATATCTCATTAATTTGAAATTGGATCAACATCTATTTTATATCATTGAAAAGTTCTTTAAAATTAATACAATA
Source organism: Actinidia arguta var. hypoleuca (assembly GCA_030159115.1). Taxonomy (NCBI): domain Eukaryota; kingdom Viridiplantae; phylum Streptophyta; class Magnoliopsida; order Ericales; family Actinidiaceae; genus Actinidia; species Actinidia arguta. Next base: position 4,088,897 of record BRYE01000022.1, read on the forward strand.
TTACAAAATTTTATTTTAAGAACTATAGAGTTTTGATTATGAAAAAGGGTCTGAAAATAGACTATTTTACATAACATTCTTTTAGAAACTATTATCCAAAAAATATCCTCATTCTCTCATCCTAAAAATAAAGAAAAAGTGATCGTGTCCTCTAGGCAAATCACAAATTCAATTCATTTATAGAACTCATTCGTCTCATTATTTTGTTGTAGGACAATAATCAAACGGTGGGCCTAAAAATTATGACCAATCAAAATGGGATGTCTATATAAAGATGAAAAATTCATAAACCAAAGCAAATAATTATCTATATTTATTGACTCCTATTAATTTTGGATTCCGTCACACTTTTTAATATATATGTGTACTTTTCATTTAACATATAACACATCAAACTTTTTATGCTCACATACTTAAACAATTCTATTTCATAACAGCAATCGAAATTAGACCATAATTGTTTTAGTTCAAAGTAGCCCAACTTTAGAAAAGATAATATATATGAACTATTAACTATACATGTACATGTGTACATTTAAATTTATTGATTCATACTAAATATAATGTTTAAACGCTACTAATTATATTGTACGTAATTTTTCAAAGGACGCCTATGTAATGTAATAGAGAACTTTGAGAGAATAGAGAGAAGGGCATTGTTCGTATCAACACAAGATAATTGACTGACATGGAGGAGAAGGTTGTGTATATTGTCAGATAAAATAAGGGAGTATAGTGTAATTTCAGAAACTATATGGTAGGTCTCTATATTTATTAGAAATCACAGGGGAGATCTGTGTAATGTAACCCTTTTTTTGACAAACTAGAAGAACTTCATTGATAAGAAAGAAAATAATACAACGAATTTCAAATTACAATAGTCCGCCTATTGATCGATGGCATGTTTTTGGTTATACCCACAGCATATTGTAGACAACAAATGTTAAAAAAAATATTCGGCAAATACAGAATTTTAAATAATAATTTTCATTGATCTCAACAATATACAAATTGAATTTACAGAAAACAAATAGAATGAGATACAAACAAATTTTATGCCGAGTCCTACAATTGCAGTATCCTTAAGAAAGATTTGTCGCCTACCGAGGGTGTCGTAGGTTGTTGTCAACGTCTTCCTTGCAAGATAAAACGGCTGAACTACTTATGTAGAAACACCTCTTTATGCAGCCTTGGCGAACTTTTACTATGTCTGTTTGTCTGTTTGTCTCTCTCTCTCTAAAAAATGATGACTCAAGAAGTTTATTTTCTATCTATTCTCTACTTCTCTCAACACAAGAAGAATGGAATATAAAAAAAAACTATTGGAATTCTGCAATTAATTAAAATAAATTGCTGTCATCATGGGAGTGTTAAAACCACCAATAATAGTCACCATTAAGGCTGTTAATGATTGCCCTTTGGGCTACTTAATAACTCCCAATATGGGTTGTTAAAACTCGCCCTGTTTGGGCTTCATTCACACCAAATGTCTAATAATCCCCCCATGAATGAACTTGGCAAGCAAAATGACGCAGAGTACAATGTTGACACGAGAGAGAGACAACGGATAATTCCTGCATAGGAATCCTATGTAGGTTTTGGCCTTGAACCTTCTCTTGTGAGAGCTTATTGAATTTACTGGCAGACCAGTGGGTGGGCCCGCCTTGAACTGTGCCACTACTAGAGTAAATTGAGACAATAGACGTCACATAAGAACTTCTCTTAACGCAGTTCAGTTCTCACTGTTGTGTTCATTTTGGCCTTGAAACACTCTTCTCGATTTTACAAGTATTTTCTTGAGAATCTCACCTTTCATAATTCTCAAAGAAGCGATTCCACGTCATACTCACATATGTGACTTTTTATATGGATATTTCACTATATCTAGCTTGGCTCACCAGTGCAAAGAGTCATTAAAATCTAATACTTAACCTTATCTACAATCACTGTTGCATCATAAGAACGGGTAAGAGTTTTTAAACTCCATAGTGATTATCTTTAGATATGCGCAAGTAGGTTGTCCCATTGAACTTAGATATTGGGATCTTCAGTTAACTAGGTTGGATTTTCCTTCATGATACTTTTCTCTTTCACAGGTTTTAAATTCATTCCTTTCGATGCCAGATCAACTAACTCTCTAGGCAACCATTTGGTAAATGAATCCGCAATATTTTTCTTTGATCTCACATATTCAATAGTAACAACCCTACTTGAGAATAGTTGTCTAATGGTATTATGTCTACGAAAAATATGTCTAGACTTACCATTATACATATTACTTTATGCCCTACCAATCGCAGATTGACTATTGCAATGAGTGATAATCGCAGACACAGGTTTTAACTATCTTGGAATATCCTCTAGAAATTGATGTAGCCACTCGGCCTCTTCTGTCACCTTATCTAGAGCAATAAATTTTGATTCCATCATAGATCGTGCAATGCACGTCTGTTTGAAAAATTTTCGAGACACAGCTGCACCACCAAGCATGAAAGACATACCCACTCGTGAATTCTGAGTCTTTCATATCCGATATCCAGTTTGCATCGTAATACCCTTCTACTGCTGGATATTTGGTGTAATACAGTCCAAGATCACGAGTATATCTCAAATAGCGTAATAACCTTACTATCATTGTCCAGTCATTACTTCCTGCATTACTCGTTTATCTGCTTAGTTTGCTCAATGAGTATGCTACGTTGAGCCTTGTACAACTCATCAAGTACACTAAACATTTTCCTCCATTCTTTGATAAGTGGAGATTTACATCTACAGAAGTCCTTATCACATTCTTATCAAACTTATTAAATTTTACTAGAATTTTATCAATATAGTATGTCTAAGAAAGTGCAAGTCCATTAGTTGTTCTGGCGATCTTAACACCAAAAATCACATATGCTATGCTCATATCTTTCATGTCAAATCTCGAATTTAACACGACTTTGGTAGATTGAATAACTTTATCGTTACTACCAACAATGATCATGTCATCAACGTAAAAATACAAAATGACGTACTATTCATTTGTGTCCTTGATGTATATGATTTGTCATATTGTTGATTTTGAAGCCATTAAACAATACAACATTGTCAAACTTCTCATGCCATTCTTTTGGTGCTTGTTTAAAATCATATAATGATCTTACAAGTCTACAAACTTTCCCTTATTTTTCAAGTACGAATTTTTTTTTCAGATTGTTCCATATAGATTTCTTCATCTAAATCTCTATTTAGAAAAACTAGTTTTACATCCATCTGATATATCTCGAGATTTCACAAAGCTGCAATCGCAATTATTATCTGAATAGATGTAATCCTCGAGACTAGTGAGTAAGTATCAAAGTAATCTAGGTCTTTCTTTTATTTGTATCCTTTGATAATAAGCCTAGCTTTGTACTTATCAATTGACCCATCTATCTTCATCTTTCTTTTGAAGATCCATTTGTAGCCCAAAGGCTTACTTCCTAGTGGTAAATACACCAATTCCCATGTATGGTTTTGTAAAATGGAGTCAACCTCACTCTTAATAGCCTCTTTCCACAATGGACCTTTAGGATAGCTCACTGCTTCCTTGTGTGTCCGAGGTTCACTTTTTGATATATAAGTTAGGCAGTCTGGACCAAAAGATGTTTCCGTTCTAGCTCTCTTGTTACGTCTCAGTTCTGTTTCAAAATTATATTATTGGTCTCGACTGCTATCATTAGCAGGATGCAGAGTCCATTTCACAGAACTAGACTTACCAATGGATTTATATGGAAACATGTGTTTAAAGAACGACGCGTTTCTAGACTCCATGTACATGTAAGTATTCTTACGAATTTCTGGTATTGTAGACTCATACACAAGAAATCGATATACAATACTATTTTGTGCATAACCGATGAATACACAATTAATAATTTTTGGACCTATATTCTCCTTCTTAAGAAGAGGTACAACCACCTTCACAAGACATCCCCACGTGTGTAAGAAGTTATAGGTAGGAACCTTTAAACAACTTATACGGGATTTTGTCCAAGTTCTTGTGAGACACTATATTCAAGATATAGTTGGCAGTGAGAATCGCTTCACCCTTCATGTTCTGAGTCAATCCAGAACTTACCAACGTAACATTCATCATATCCTTTAAGGTATGATTCTTGCATGTAATAGTTCCATTTTACTGAGGAACATAAGGTGTAGTAGTTTGGTAGATAATTCCGTGTTCTTCACAGTATTTACCAAACGGTGATTTGTATTCATCACATCGGTCACTTCGCACAACGTTAATCTTCTTGCTAAGTTGATTTTCAACCTCATTCTTATAAAGAATGAGTTTTTTCAAATCTTCATTCTTGATCTTTAGCAAGTACACATAACAGTATTTCAGACAATCGTCAATGAAAGTAATGAAATACTTATTTGCATTGGGTGTTTAGATATACTTCAAATCACACGCATCAGTGTGAATTAAAACCAATGATTCGGTATTTCTTTCAACCGCATAAAGCGAAGACCTTGTTAACTTCACTTCAACACAAGTCTTACACTTGTGATTTTTATCTTTTACCTTTGCATAGTAGAACATAGCATGTGCAGGCAGCGCAGCACAGGTCGTATGTCTTGGCTAAGTGAATAGGCCTTTCACTAGCCGATCACTTTAGATCGACCACATAACCTAGTCAAGCCATTTACTGTCAGACTATAATACCAAGCACATAATGTATTCTCTCGAGCAGATCAAACAAAAATTGAGCAATGTCACGACATAAAACAAGTAGATCACGGCATAAATCGACCAGTTTATCCCAAGGTCATCCGCACACGATTGCCTAAGGTCAGAGCCTCTCAACTTAACAACAACTGATCAAGGTCAAATCACGCACGACTGCCTAAAGCGGTAGCCTCTTAACTCAACCACCACCAATCAAATTCAAGCCATGCATGGTTGGCCATGGGCTCAAATCGTAGATTTTTTAAAATATGGGGTAAAACCATATTTTCAAAGATCTGAGATAAAACTGCAATTTTCAGAATATGGGTTAAAACTATAATTTTTGAATTTGGGTTAAAACTGTAATTTCTGAAAAGTTGGGGTAAATTGTAATTTTCATAACTCTATTGTAAAATTGTAATTTTTCAAAGACTGAGAAAATCCGTAATTACAAAAAAAAAAATCTTGAATTTGGATATGGGGTAAAACCATATTTTCAAAGATCTGAGATAAAACTGCAATTTTCAGAATATGGGTTAAAACTATAATTTTTGAATTTGGGTTAAAACTGTAATATCTGAAAAGTTGGGGTAAATTGTAATTTTCATAACGCTATTGTAAAATTGTAATTTTTCAAAGACTCTGAGAAAAATCCGTAATTACAAAAAAAAAAATCTTAAATTTGGATCAATTCATAAACAAATCCATATGTTCTATGATATCATCAGAACTCTAATCAAATCACAACTCCACTTGGCTCTGGTTTGACTTTCTAATGATCTTTGGTGATGCAGAACAAAGTACGTAGAAATAATTGTAGTTTCTCTCATGATCAGACACTTGACAAACACGATATTTTTCAAGCAATTAAGTTCTAATAGCAGCTTTAGAATTTTTCCATTCTGATCAAATTGAATCTCCATAAACTTACCCAAATGACTTGAATTGTTATTTCTGACTGTCTTTGCATTACCAAATTCTTATAGAACATTATTTTGTATAACAATAAAACTAAAAAAAAATTTTTTTTTTTAAAACCCCTCAAACAATCTTATTTTTTTTTCCCACTTACAATGAAAGATCCAGATGCTACAAAAAAAAAATCTCATGACTTTACGAATCACACATGGAGGGATACTTTCAATACTAACCCAAAAACCCACACGAAATCAGAGCCAAAAAGCATTGATTGAAATAGATTGACTAAAAGAATTTTGAAACGAACATGTTCCACATTCTCACACAACCCAGCTCGAGATACTTTTTTTTAACTAAACCCAGTTTTTTCGTAATAGCAAAACTTAAAGTAGAAATTCTTTTTTTTTCAACAGTCTGTAACACCAATCTCCTGATCAAACAAGTTTCAATTTGGGAGAATTTTCAACCTCTTGATATCCTAATACTTTCGAAA
>BRYE01000022.1:4097500-4100000 GCA_030159115.1 Actinidia arguta var. hypoleuca
TCTCTCAAAAGTACGCGCATTCGAGCCTAAGAATACATACACTTTCTCTCTATATACTTCAACTCCGGTCATTTAACCTAACTATTGGAGAGCCGTTTTTCAAAAACAGCCTTGGTGGCTATTCTCACTCTTTTTGTGCTGTAGTGAGGACGTTGTCGCATTACTGTACGGTGCCAACTTACATCTCCACCGCAAGACTACTGTGAATGTCTATCATCGATTTTTCTTCCATCATCTCTCTAACCCACTACCTCACAAATGGGGCCTTTTATGGGAAATTGATTATAGACATTCGTAAAGGCATTTTGGATGGTATCGCAAGATGATAACTATTCCATCAATTGTAAAACTCGAGAGAAGCCCCCTTATGCTCCCAGAACTTTTGGGAATGGAGGAGCTAAACTACTGGTTGATGCCCAGAGGACAACTAAGGCCACCTCGAAGCAAAGGCCTGGTCAGTTGCTTCTTAAAGGCGAGGACAACCAAGACATCACCATTACAAGCTTACAAGCATAACTAGCCAAAATGACACATATTTTGATTGATAATAGGTTGATGAAACCACCACAAATAGACGGAGAACCCTCAAAGGGAAAATCTGGAGGCCAAAGAGATCCACCCTATAGGATACAAAAGGGCAAAAGTGACAAGAATCGTGTGTTGACTTGGAAAGCAAGCAGAGAATGTAACCACGCTGAGCTCAATCTAGTGCGGACCTACACAAAATGCTCAATGCCAAGAGAAGCCGAGGAGGGGACCTGTGAGAAAAACTCAATAATCGAGTAGTCGCAGCCCCAGTCAAGACTATCATTCCTATTGGATCGATAGCTTGGGCAACAGTATCAGTATAGAAGAGACCCATCCCGAGATACCTGACCCCATTCTCTTAAGAAATTAAGGGAATGGACCCACTTAAGAAATTCATGGCACTAAGATTCACACTATATGACATAAAGTTGGACCTGAGGTCTTACGCCAGTCACGTCAAGAAAATGATGACGCTATCGAATCACATAGATGCCCTGATGTGCTGGTTTTTTCTATCAAGTTAGGGAGATCTCGGTTTGAAATGGTTTGACAAACTACCAGTAGGATCGATTGAGAACTTTCATTAGCTCATCGAGTCGTTCATGGCTCAGTTCATCATAAACACGAAAGCATCAAAAGGTGTTGGCTCACTTTTGACGCTAAGGAAGGGCAAGAATGAATTAATTCAAAATTATAGCAAGTGGTATTGAGAAACATACAACGAGATTGAAGAGTGCTCTAAGGAGTTGGTAGTGGCAAGCTACAAGCTCAGGCTGACTAATAGGGAGAGACTCTGGGAGAAGTTGGCGCTCAACACTCTAACTGACCTCCAGGACCTTATGTCCCGGGTTGAGATGTTTGCCCGATTGGAAGATGATGTCTAGCAAGCAAAAAAGGCCATGGGGAGAACTTCTTGAGGTGAGGGCCCGTTCAAAATGCGTAAGGAGAGCTCGGTCAACTATAAGAGTCGGGTGATTCCAGGGATCAACGTGGTTTTCAAAGAATCAATTTTCATGATGAAGAAAAGACCCGCACAAAGAAGGCAAAGGCCAGACCAAATCCTAGGTTCGATCGGGGCAACGAATAAGCGAACAAAGCCCTAGACGAATAAGAAGATGGGGACCTCCCCTGGGTACTATACACATGATTGGGGGGCCTAATGACACAAATCTCGTGAATAGAATCTTAGGGGAAATTTACTAGATTAAACAAATGAATGAGGTTCTCTTGGTTCAATCACCGATAAAAAAGCCGAGGCAAGCGGCATCCGAGCCAGGTAGCATCATGTTCACCAGAGTCGACCTCGAAAGAATCCAGCATCTGCATTCTGATCCCTTAGTTGTTCAGCTAAGGATCACCAATTACAAAGTCAAAAGGATCCTGGTAGATACGGGAACCTTGGTTAAGGTGATGTATTACGACTTGTTTAAACAATTAAAATTGTCTGAAGCATACTTAAATCTTTCTTGAGCTCCACTGGTTAGTTTTAATGTTCAGTCTCATTGGCCCTTGGGAATTGTAACTTTCAAGATTCAAGCTAGTTCTTAAGAGTTAATGACAAAGTTTGTCTTTGTTGATATACCATCTTCGTATAACGCTATTATTGGCCAAGACTGGTTACAAAGGATGAAATGTGTGACTTCAACATTGCACCAAGTCATAAAGTTTGCCACCACCCTGAGAAGAGGAGACCCTTTATGGAGATTAGGTGGCGGCCAAATAATGCTACCTCACTACGATCTCTACTAAGGTAGCCAAAAAAGAGGTACAACTGATTGAAAAAGAGAATGAGGTCTTGGAGGATGTGGGATGGGATCCCGAGGCAAAGGTCGTGGAAGACTTGATGCGCTATGAACTAGATGAGTCAAGATCGGATAGTTTCTTTCTCACTTGTACAAATCTAGAAGAATGAGAGAGAATCGAGCTCATCCAGCTCCTTAGAGCCAATATCGAGGTCTTCACATGGACACCT
>BRYE01000022.1:4112500-4122500 GCA_030159115.1 Actinidia arguta var. hypoleuca
ATTGTTCTTAACCTTGCAAAAATTCATGCACTACTTTCAAGCTCATCCCATCGTAGTATATACTAAGTTTTCGTTGAAAAATATCTTGTCAAAAGCAGACTTGCCTGGCTGGCTGACTCTCTAAGTGGGCTATTAAGCTCGGCCAATCCGACATTAAATTTTTGCCAAAGGCAATGATTAAAGGACAAGTCATTGCCAACTTTGTTTCTTAGTTCTCGTCTCGAGCTGTGAGTCCAGAGCAAGGGAACATTGTGTCTGCGCACATAAGGGAAGAAAACTCAATAGCAAAGTTAGCCGAGACTCAACCATATGGTACACAATCAGCACAGGAAAACAACGAGTCCATCAAAGAACCATCCATAGTTCCATAAGTAGTCCACACTAAGGAAATCACTAAGGTTCCAGAGGTTGTCAAAGAACCACCTCAGGTCGATCCTAGCACCACGTGGAAAATATTTGTTGATGGAGCGAAGAACAGCCTAGGGGCAGGGATAGGTGTAGTCCTAAAAAGCTCAGAAGGAGCAATTTTTTAGCATTGCCTCAAACTGAACTTCCCTGTCATAAACAATGAAGCTGAATATGAAGCCTTCATTGTGGGACTACAGTCTACCAGCAAACTAGGGGTTTCTGAGTTCCATATATTCAGTGACTCAAAACTGGTGGTCAACCAAGTTACAAGTAAATTTGAAGCTCGGGGAACCAATAATAGTAGTGAAAAACCTCCTCACCAGATTCAAGTCAATAAAGATTGAGCAACTGGGGAGGAACTTGAATTCACATGCAGATGCATTGGTAGGCTTGACATCTATTTCTGAAGGAGAGATAGGAAGGACCATCGCAGTCGACTTGATCTCGGCCCCCAGCCACAGAATGCCTTGAGAATCCATCCAAGTCAACATTGCATTGGGGCCAAACTAGATGGATCTAATTGTGAACTTTTTGCAACATGACAAGCTACCAGAATACAAGAGGAAGGCCTACAAACTCTGAGTAAAGGCAACACGGTTTTAGATCTCCCCCACCAAAGACTTGTACAAGAGATCATACTTGGGACCTAACTTACTGTGCGTCAACCCAAGCTCGGTCGATGACTTTCTATTTTGAATTCCACAAAGGCATGTGTGAACTGCACTCCACAACAAGATCATTAGCCCATCGAGCCTCGATCCAAGGATATTGGTGGCCATACATGCAGAAAGATACCTAGATATATGTCCGCAAATGCACCAAATGCCATCTTTTTTCCCCTTTGATCCATTAGCCAACAAAGGATTTTACCCCTCTCACTAGTCCATGGCCTTTTTCCCAGTGGGGAATGGACATCGTGGGGTCTTGCCCCGAGCTCTAGGGAATAAGAAGTTTCTACTAGCAGCAACAAACTACTTCAAGAAATAGGTAGAAGTCGAACCACTCACCCAAATAAGGGATATTGACATGATCAGATTCATTTAAAAAAATTTTTTGTCCAAATTTGTCATCTCCAAAGCTTTCATATCAAACAATGGGACCCAGTTCATGTGCAAGAAAGTTAAAGACTTGTTGGATCAACTAAAGATTCAATTCTACAACTCAATGTCGAGCTACCTGCAGTGCAATAGGCAAGCCAAAGCCACCAATAATACAATCATGAACGGGATCAAAAAGTGGCTTCAAAAAGTCAAAGGCAAATAGGTCGAGGAACTGCCAAACATTTTATGGGCCTATCAAACCACACCGCTAAAAGTAACGAAAGAAACGCCTTATTCCTTGGCTTTCAGATTCAAAACTGTAATCCCGCTAGAGGTCTGCCTATCCATATTACGGACTAAAGCATATGATGTTGGACACAATGAAGAAGTCTTAGCTTGGGACCTTGACCTTGCCAAAGAACAAAAAGAAAACACACTCATACAAATGGCTGACTATCAAAAGCAGTTAACCAAGATATACAACTAGAAAGTCCAACTCAGAGAGTTTTTTGTTGGATATCTCATTTTGAGGAAGGTTGTTGGAAACACTAAAGACTCGATGGATGGGAAGCTCAGCCCTAACTGGGAGGGACCTTATAAGATAGTCATGCCCGTCGGCAAGGACGCTTACTATCTCGAAGAATTCAAGGGCAAACAAGCTCCGAGACCTTGGAATTCCAACAACTTGAAGAAGTTTTATCATTGAAGTTTAACTATATTTAACCGAGCATATACGTTATCAAATACACTTGTAAAAAGAATTGCTCATTGTCATGGTCAAACATTTTCATTAATCACATGACGGGATTATCTGATTCAGAATTTTTGAAACATATCCTTCTCCATAAACAAAAGGCAAGACTTATCAAAAGTATATTTAGAAAAAATTTAAATAAGAGTTAGCCGAGCTCTACGCGAGTTTTGGACCTTGTCTCGCAAATTTTGCAAAAAGTATACTTAGAAAAAAATTTAGGAAAAGTTAGCCGAGCTCTACGCAAGATCTGAACTTTATCCCGCAAGGTCTGTTCAAGAACACTTGGCAGTATTTTTAAAGGAGAGTTAGCTGAGCTCTACGCGAGCTCTGAACTCCGCCCTTTGAAGCCAGCCCAAATGTGTTTAAAACCTGACCCTACCGAGATGGAAACATAGAAGCAAAAATTGTATTTATGGTACAGACATGCAAACAAGTAGAATAAAGAAAGTATCGCACAAGTTAAAAAATGAGCTAAAAAGTATATCAATGTACGAGCTTGAAGAAGCTTTACAAGAAAAGAAAATTTTGTTCAAGAGACTAGAATATTACAAGTTATAAGCAAAAATGGTCTAAAATTCAAGCCAAAATCAAGAGCAGTTTTCAGATGAGCTACTCTTCAAGCAGATTCTCCCTTTAGCTCCCTTAGCCTGCACTCCTTCAATTCCAGCAAGCTCGTTGCCTGGGGCCACGACAGCATTGTCATCCTTCTCTTTAGTTGGTAGATTGGCATACTCCTCTTTATTGAAGCTAGGGAGGAGGATTGGAGAGTAAGCCGCTAGTGGATCTGGAAGCTCGACCAGTAGAGCTAGGGTAGTCCAAGCAAGGTGGTCAAAAGGGGGCTCGAGCTCTCTTAAGCAAGAAAGCCAATCTTCTTGGAAAATATCAAGGCATAGCTTGGTGATCTACTTCTCATATGTATCCCCAACTCAATTGTAGCCGCGATAAAAAAAACTTCTAAAACACCTCATTCGAGGCCACCTTTTTAAGCTCGGCCACTTCTTGAAAGGCCTTGTTCTTATGCTCAGTAGCAATATCGGCCGCATTATGGGCGTCAAACAAATCAGACCTGGCTTGTTTCAACTCCTTGTCTAGGCCATGGATCCTTTGGTTGGCCATCTTCATGTTTGTGGTGTGCTTCTTCAATCGGTCAAAAGTGGCCACAACTTGTTGGAAAAGCTACAAAACAAACTGATATGGTAAAATCACTAAGTGTTGAAAAAAAGAAAAAAAAGTATAAGACGAGCTAAACAACAGACTTGAGGCCCCATCATGATCAGCCTGCCCTTGAACCCCTTCGAGTCTTCTACGATAAGGTTTGCCATATCTTGCGGGAGCATAATAACATTTCCCAAGGCCAGACAGGTCTCATTATCCTTGGAGGTGTCGGCATAAGTAACTTGTTTCCCAAGCTTGACCGTAGAAAATTCTAGAGCCCAAAGCTTGGGAGTGCTAGTGGAGCTAGCAACACCCTTTCCTTTCTTCTGGCGGGAAGTTCCCTCTGCATGCTATTTCCCTTTCCTTTTGCTGACCTGTGGGGATGGCAGGGCAATTGACCGATCCTCAGTCGGGCTTAGGAGAGCCAGAACTAGATCGGGGGTCAGCTTGCACCCTCATTCTATGTAACCTTCTTTTTTCCCAAAACTCTTTGCTTGGGAGCCATGATGTCTTCCTCCTCATCTAAGCTAGAACCCAAACTGCCACCTTGGTTGAATGAATGTTCAAAAATGTCTTTGGTAGCTGGTTGAACCTCTAGAAAATCAAGGTCATCGACAACTTTTAAATCTGAGCTTGGCACGAGTATGAGCTCGGTGGCCAGCACTTGGGCTAGCGGAGCTATGACGGAACCTTGAACTGGGTCCTCACCCTAGTTAACCTCTTTGCCATCCTCGACCTCAACGTCCTCGTCTTCCCTTTCACGACCATCCAAGTCCACGTCCCAACTGCTAGACAAGTCAGACGAACTAGAGTCGCTGGAACCAGTGTTTTCTCCCTTGGCGTTTTCCCTCAATTGGTTGAGCTCAGCTGTAGTTCCTTCGATCAAGTTGCTGACTTCGATCGAAAGTGAACTCCTTCGTCTCGAAGCTCATTCGCGGATGTGCAGAGGAGGAAGCCTGGGTTGTCCTTGACGATCACCTCGATGGGGGATAGTATGGCGATAGATTGGGTTGTATCCAAGGAGATCAGTAACCTTTGGGGTATGCCCACAGTTGTTCACTGCTATGATCGCAACAACATAACGCTCAGATCTCCTCCAATAACGGGCTTTGAATCCTACAAACGATCAAACAGAGATAAACCAAAAATCAAAACTCTATGAAACAAAGTAAACACAAGATACACAAGAAAAATGGAGGTGAAGGGAAACAAAAATATATTTACTGTTACCAACAGGGATATAACCTCTTTGTCTCAGAATTGAGAAGTGACTGGGGTCATCGACCTAGAATTTCTATTGGATAGAGATCCAACAAAGTCGTTTAGATATAGGTCTTTATCAGGGGAATCTATAACCAAACTCATTTGAGGCTGATTAGGCTTCCGAATATGAAGATAATGGTTACCCTCGTACATATGGGTCTGGGGATTCCTCCTAGGCCGACTATGCAATACATGTGAAGTAAATCTTCGGTAGTGAATTCCTTTTCTTCTCTCCTCATCAAAGAGTCCACCACCAGCACGGTTCATACAAAGTTTACTAACACTTGCATGAAGGTAAGATAGCACAAGGCCATCACAATCTTCAGCAATTGGCTTAGAGGAAACCTGAGTCCAGCTTGGTTAATGAACCAAGTTTGGATGGGTATACGGTTGCCCTCCCCCTGTACCCAATCAACATCATCATTAGGTCTTGATCTTTCTATAAAGACGTCATCAGGGATGTTGTGATCAGCACAAACTAAGCTAAGGCCTCATCATCATGAACTAGTAATTGAGCCCAATTCAACGCTATGTTCTAAAAATAGAAGCAAATAGGTAAGAATGAGCTCAATCGCATATCATGATAAGCGCAAGCTGCAAAGGAACAACAATTGACAAATCTTATTATAGTAGTCAAATCCCTTTGACACCTCGGTTAAACCTCAGCAACAGAGGGAGTCGGGGGACAAGCTAGTCAAAAAAAAACAACCCGGACACAATTTAGAATGTTGTAGCTACCCAACAATGGTGGATGGGCAACCACAAGCTTCTTACTAATGAAAAATGCGCCAATTAGTGATCGGCAAACAAAGGTACATCAATAGGCCCAAAAAATTTCAAAAATAATCAAAAATTGAAATAGAAAACTGAAATGTGAAAGAAATAGAAGAAAACTAAATTCACAACAAAAGAATTCATAGTGATAAACGGAAAGAAGACTGGTCATGACGAAATGAAATAAGAGTCGGTGATGTAAAGAGGGTTGGTCGCGTTGGAATAGAATACAAGCTTGTAACAAGACAACAACGCGAACTATTTCCCTTTCTAGAAGCTCTAAGAATGACGATGTGAATAATGATTGGGTAGGCGGACAATCACTTATATAGAAGTTGAAAAGGCGGGAAACTCACCAAATGCCCCTTTAGGGCACATTGTTCAAGGGCTAACAAGCCAAACACACCCTTAGGCCACATCGTTTCGCGGGCTAACCGTCGCACCCAAACCAATGACAAGTGAACATGTGGTAGCTCCCCAAACCTCGCGTCTGAGCCAAACAAGCCCCAAGAGCAAGTGGAAAGACCTCTATATCAACTAATTTAATCTCGACATGTGGCGCAATGATGGAGAAGGGCTAGCCGAGCTCAAGGGAAGCTCTGAACCTTGTTTAGCAATATTGTTACACTTAGCAAAATTTGGCGGAAGAATTAGCTACGCTTTGGGCGAGCTCCGAATTCTATCTCGCAAGGTTTGCTAAGTATGCTGGGCAAAATTCTAAGGGTGGGTTAGTCGAGCTCAAAGGAGCTTCAAACTCTGTCCCGCAAGATTGCCACACTTAGCAAAAATTTTTGGAGAGAGTTAGTCGAGCTCTATGCGAGCTCCGAACTCTGTCTCGCGAGATTTGCTAAGTATGCTAGGCAAAGTTTTAAGGATGGCTTAGCCGAGCTCTATGTGAGCTCCGAATTTTGTCCCGCAAGATTGCCACACTTAGCAAAAATATTTGGAAGAGTTAGCCGAGCTCAATGCGAGCTCCGAATTTCATCCCGCGAGGTTTGCTAAGTGTGTTGGGCAAAGTTTTAAGGGTGGGTTAGCCGAATTCCGCCCCACGAGTCTGTTCAAGTTTATGCCAAAAATTGATTTTTAAAGAGTTAACCGAGCTTTGAGTTAGTTCCAAACTCTACGATTTTTCTAAGTATACTTTTGGAAATATTTGTGGGAGAGTTAGCCAAACTTTGAGTTAGTTCTGAACTCTACAACTATTTTAGTATACTTAGCAAAGATTTTTAGAAATCTGTCTGAACTCAGTTCAAGTTCTAAGCTTTGCCCTACAAATTCTTCCTAAAGTATACTTGTAGGCATGCAACGAAGTGAAAGTTTGGCCATATAAATTAACTTGTAAACGAGGTTCAAGTAGAAAAATTCATTCATTATAAAAAATTGTTCAAATACAAGATTGTTCGATTACAAGACTGAAAGTCATTCATTGCAGAAAATCATTCAAGTAACAGAGTGTTCGATTACAAGACTATGTAAGTACAAAATCTATTCTAGGTGAACAACCAATTTGCAACACTCCTAATAGAGACCGAGCTTTGTTGAAGGATCTTCGTGGAGAGTTGCCTAGAGAATGGATATGATTGACTAGGAATTTAGTCTTCTAGAAGATATCCATGATTTGACTTCGCCCTACAGAATCGATGTTACACGGAGATGTTTCCTAACTGGGATTAAGCCGCGGAATCACATGCCGACAAGGGCGAATGTACGGACCACTTGCTCCTCACAGCAGATTGTCTATCAGCTACAAGGGAGCATTCTGAGTGGTTATTAGTAGAAGAGAGCACTTACAACTCAACATAGATTGTTTATCATCTACAAGAGAGTTCGTTGCCTTAAATGATGATTTGAGGAAACTCTCCCGAATCGGAGCTCGAACAAAGAGAGAACTCCTGCAGAGCTCGAATACCTCCTCCCCAATGTCGTAACTGCTCGTCCACGGCGAAGGAATGAGGTTTTTGTGCCTAGAGTGGAGTAACCATCCAAAAGCTGGAGAATAGTCGCCAGCGATCAGATAGCAGCTATGAATAGAGAAGACTCTCATTTTCACTTTGAGGAAATCCCTTAAGGTTGTTCTCACTAATTCTATGTTGCAGTTAGGACATTGCCAAATTACTGTCTAGTGCCAACTCACATCTCTACCGCAAGACCACCATGACTGTCTATCCTCAATTTTTCCTTCCATCATCTCTCTAACCCACTATCCCACAGTTTTTAACTTGACATGGCCTTAGGTATGGAATTTATTTATTCATAAAAGGCGAGCATAGATGGCGGGTTTACATTATGTCTTGTTGTGTGAGGAAGAAGATAAAAAGGGGGTGAGAGAGAGAGAAGCACGAGAACATTATTAACGGAGTTGTGTCTGATTTTTAAGTGTATACAGGTTGAAACTAGAAATGTGGAAAAGAGATAGAAAGTCTTAATCCAACCAGGTGACCTTTCACAAAGATGTGAACAGTGTGTTTTATTAGCTAGTTAAGTAAATTTTGAAAAAATGCAT
This sequence comes from Actinidia arguta var. hypoleuca, assembly GCA_030159115.1. Taxonomy (NCBI): domain Eukaryota; kingdom Viridiplantae; phylum Streptophyta; class Magnoliopsida; order Ericales; family Actinidiaceae; genus Actinidia; species Actinidia arguta. Next base: position 4,120,398 of record BRYE01000022.1, read on the forward strand.
GACTAAAAATTGTCAAAACATGTTGTACGGCCAACAATGAATTTTTCCAGTGATACAAAAATAGGTAAATTTGAATTAAAATTACAACCACATGTCAAACAATTCATACCATTGTTTATTTTTCTTTAAGCTATTGCTCGGGCGGCCTATGCATTAGGTGAACTAGGCAAAAAATTGTAGTTTGAAGAAGAAGAGAAAACAAAAATTGAGAAAAATACCTTTACTTGGAATTGTATGTAATTTTTTATATTTATATTTTTTATTTCGATGGGCATTTTTTCTTTCACGTACAATAGTATTTTATTTAATTCAAACCTTAAATCAGCTTTTAGGGATCACGTGGCAATTTTTCTGCCTTTGTTAAAGTATTGGCCTATACTCGACGATGAAAGTTGGAGAGCTCAAATAAAAAAATAAAAAAATAAAAGCTCGAGGGTTGCATTGAATACTAGACAAAAGATGGAGGGACTTTCGAAGAAACAAAAATGAAAGGAATTGTAGGAATTTTAGGTAGAATTTTAGGTAGCCACCAGACTGGATTTGTATTTGGTTGTGGAATCAATGAAGACTATATATATGAGTTCCATTACCCAAGACAAGAATTTTGTTGGTGTATATATATATATATACCCCATAGGGTCCAGATCTTTAGCTTGAAGTACCAAATTTCTAAATTGATCAAATTGCAGTCCTCTACCGGCATGGTTGGTGATGAGGGATAAATTCTCCACTTGTTCATTTGATCAGAATCTATTCTCCGCAATGAAGCTTACGTCGCCAACGTCTTTCGTATGAGATTCGCCCAAGGTCCACGGCTGTTAGAAGTACTCACCTTGCCTATAGCATTGAGCTCGCCTATTTTCACTTCACCTCACCATCCGCTGTGAAGTTGAGATGACGTTGAGACTCCACCTCCATGAGACTCCTTCTCCATTATGTCGCTTATATTCGTGGTTTGTTCTCCAAATGGCATCACCATATTTTATCTCCGATATTTTCGGGATCTCTTTCCATACTTAGCCACTCAAAAATCTCTCCGTAATTTTCTCACATGGCTCTCCATTCTCCCACTATAAAAAAGCCACTCCCCCATCATAAAAAGGTACGACTAATTCCTTGCATATTGATTATGAGAGTTTTGGTACTTTATTTTGTCTAGTTTATTCGTCCTGGTCTGATCTCTATGCCGGAGGGGGTTTGAGTAGTCTCGCCCTGGCCTGTCATGTTTGTTCTCTTGCGTAGGTCATCCAAGCCATAGACAAGGTCAAGTACCGAGGTTACGAGCAATTCTGACTGTTGATTGCTTGTCCCCAAATTTCTACCACAATAGTTTGGCGCCATCTGTGGGAACGACGGTTCTCTATACCTTACGCACCTGCGCAACCGTTTATTATCTAAACCAAGTACCAGCAACCCTTTAGATCTCACGGGATCGCTGAACATATTATGATCATGGACGAGAATAATGCCCGCTTGATACAGCAACTCACCACAAATAACCCGCCACTTCCTGTTGTACTTTTCCTAGAAGTTGGTCGATCTCGACGTCCTCACCGATTAGGTGACCATGAATCTCAGAATCACCAAAGCACCAGTCGGGCCCAAAAACGGCAACCCCAATCACCAAGCTTATGCTCTAGACGAGAAAGAAGTCCTATTTTGTCTAGCTGGACTCACAAAATAGAGGGCAAAGAGACTAGGAGAAGAGGAAGGTCACCTCACCGAGATGACCAGGTGCCCAGATGCCGAGATAAGTCCACCACTCAGAGTATTAAAGACCTGGATCCTAAGATCGACGCCATTAACATAGGGACAAATGCCCTAGTTATTGTAGAAAATCTAATAAAGTAGACCAAGCATCCTTTCACTGAAAGAATCATGAAGACTAGGGGTTCATCTAAGTTCAAGCTATCATCCTAGCTTGGGATATATGAAGGGAAGACATATCCGATGGACCACTTGGACTTGTACAAGAATTTGATGACGCTCCAGGGATACTCGGACGAGGTGATATGCAAAGCATTCTCGGCAACCTTGAAGGGTTTGGCGAGAACATGGTTCAAAAAGTTAATTCTGGGACCATTGACTCATTTGGCGATCTAA
>BRYE01000022.1:4147500-4150000 GCA_030159115.1 Actinidia arguta var. hypoleuca
ATGGTGCAGATAGGTGTGGGAGAGCCGTAATCCTCAGAGCAGTCCATCACAACCATCACAGCCATCACACACCGTGGATTCGAACGTAATTGTGATTTATAATATAGATTTTAATCAAGCGACGACAAATATTCACTAAAGACAAAACTCGAAATCCAAGAAACCAATAAAACCAAAAAAACAATATTTGGGCCTTAATCATAACTAAAGGTTAGGGACAACAATTGGAACATAATTAGTTATAGTAGCACTTTCAGTTTCATAACATCAAAATACAATAATGATTGAATACATGACTTAAGAACAAGTACTTCTCTATTAATGACCAATTCTACCTATCAGAATCAAGTTTGTAAATACACTACTCTAGTGACCTTATATATATATACACACACACACATTGTCAAAAACAAGTTTGCAAATACAAGTATTTACCCAAAAGCCAAAACAAATAAATTTTCCTAACCTAAGACAAACCATTTAATTACTTTACAAAGAATCATTAAAAAAACAAAATAAATCCTTTAATCTTTAACAAAAACCAAGAAAGATTAGAAGATAACGTTAATATTTTGCTTTTTTGTAGTTGGTTTTTTGACCACCTCCATTTGCAGTACGAAAGTCATCCGAATATGTATCGTCCATCAGTGGTGGAAAAACATACTCAATTTCACCATTGCACGGTCTGTAGCAACCTAGAGATTCAGACTGAAACAGAGGAATAAAACTTAAGTTGAAATCTAAATCCTTCACCAATTGTAAGAAAGAGAGAGTTGCATCAGAGTACTTGGGTTCAATGGAGGATTTGGACTGTCTATCTAGAGTTCTGACAGAGAAAAATTAGTTTCATCTTTGGATCAATATTGTTCTTAGTGATCAGTTGGCTTTTTCATGGCAGTTTCATCAAGGCCCTCCGAATCTAGATATGGTCCATCAATGGTGGTAAAGCTTCTTCAATGGCACCATTGCACAATTTTTTCCAGTCCCAAGGCTGTGGTTGGAGGAAGGGATCCAAGCCCATTCTATAATCTGGTTTGTCCATCAACATGTGTGAAAGATAGAGACGAGTTTCATCAGAACAACCCCATGGCTGTAGTTGAAGAAGCAGGGCATCAATCCCCATCCCATAATTTGGTCCGTCCATCAATAACTCTGACAGGGAAATTGTTTCATCTTCAAAATCTATTATTGAACAAATCACACTACTTTGTGCATGGGCAGAACACTGAATCCCTTTCTCCTCCTCCTCCTCCAATGCTTGTATTCTTTCTTGTACCACTAACATCTTGGAATCTAGTACCTCCAGAAGCATGTTGACATCCTCTAAAGTTAGGGTTTCAACCGCCACATTCACGATCTCCGATTCACGGCCACAATCCTCGTCAACAATACCAACCTTTCATCTGTTTCTCTCAAGAAAACCTTCGAATTGGCCACTCTATGTGGCCTTGATGCCCTTCTCATCGTCTTTGAAGACGACAATCCCAACTCAATTGGCCACCGTCCGATCAAGCCCCAGACTTGGCCTAAAAGCCTTAACGAGGTCTTTCGGATTCTCAAACGTTACTCAAATTGCAAAGATTTTGGTCCACCTAAGCGAAATAAACGAAAGATTGATGTTGTTGACGAGGATCATGGCCGTGAATTAGAGATCGTAAATGTGGCAGTTGAAACCCTAACTTTGGAGGATGTCAACATGCTTCTGGAGGTACTGGATTCCAAGCTGTTAGTGGTACAAGAAAGAATACAAGCATTGAAGGAGGACGAGAAGGGGATTTGGTGCTCTGCCTGTGCACAAAGTAGTGTAGATTTTGAAGATGAAATAATTTCCCTATTAGAGTTATTGATGGACGGACCAGATTATGGGATGGGGATCGATGCCCTGCTTCTTCAACCACAGCCATGGGGTTGTTCTGATGAAACTCATCTCTATCTTTCACACATGTTGATGGACAAACCAGATTATGGGATGGGCTTGGATCCCCTCCTTTAACCACAGCCTTGGGACCGGCAAGAACTGTGCAATGGTGCCATTGAAGAAGCTTTACCACCGCTAATGGATGATCCATATCTAGATTCGGAGGGCCTTGATGAAACCGCCATGAAAAAGCCAACTGATCACTAAGAACAATATTGGTCTGAAGATGAAACATTTATTTTCTGTCAGAACTCTAGATAGACGGTCCAGATCCTCCATTTCAATCCAAGTACTCTGATGCAACTCTCTCTTTCTCACAATTGATGAAGGATTCAGATTTCAACTTAAGTTTTATTCCTCTGTTTCAGTCTGAATCTCTAGGTTGCTACGGACCGTGCAATGGTGAAATTGAGTATGTTTTTCCACTACTGATGGACGATACATATTCGGATGACTTTCGTACCGCAAATGGAGGTGGTTAAAAAACCAACTATAACAAAGCAAAATATTAACGTTATCTTCTAATCTTTCTTGGTTTCTATTAAAGATTAATCGGATGGATGAGATTCATCGATCGTTCGA
>BRYE01000022.1:4155000-4157500 GCA_030159115.1 Actinidia arguta var. hypoleuca
CCTCTAGGCAAATGTTAGGTCGGTTGCCCCCCAAGGGGAAAATGACGGTAGAGATTCTATAATAAGGCTCTTACAAGCCCAAATAACCAAACTACAGCAAGGTATAGGGGCCAATAATCCAATCATACTAGTGCAGGGCCGTTAGAGGTGAGTTTCAAAAGATGAGAAGACCCACCTTGGGATGGCTCAAAGGGAAAAAGCTAATGTCTCCAACACAAGATTGAAAGCCTAAGTGATAGCAAAACCATGGCTACGAGTAGGCAAAGGGTACCACTGAGCCGAGCCCAATTCAGCATGGATCTTAGTTAGAACCTCAATGCAAAATGAAGTCGGGAAGATGGATATTTGCGGTAAAGTTACTTGCCAGACAGTATTGGCTGCAAAGGCCATCGTCTTAGAGAGATCAACGACTAGGACTGCTAAATCCGCCCTAAGGGAATAGCTCCAGAGGTATCAGACTCCTTTTACACCCAAGATTGAGGGAATGGATCCTCTAGAGAAGTTAAATCCTCCAAATTTCACCCTGTACAAAGAGAAGTTAGACCCGAGGTCTCACATCAACCATTTCAAGTAGGGGATGGCACTGTGGAACCACCTTGATGCATTCATGTGTAGGGTGTTTCCATCGAGCCTTGGTGACCTTAGGATGAACTGGTTTGACAAGCTCCCTAAAGGTTCATCAAGAGCTTCTACTAACTTCCTAAGTCATTCGTGACTCCGTTCATTATCAACACCAAGGCACCCAATGGTGTCAACTCTCTTCTAATGCTCCCGTAAAAGCAAGAACGAATCATTCCGCAACTATAGCAAAACGCAATTGGGAGCTCTACAATAAGATAGAAGAGTGCTCAAAAGAGCTCGCCATGGTCAGTTATAGGCTCGAGCTAACCCTGGGAGAGAAGTTATGGGAAGACCTGATGCTCAACCCTCTAGCCGACCTCTGAGACCTAATGATGCGGGATAAGATGTTTGCTCGGTCAAAAGAAGACGTCAGGCAAGCAGAATGAGCTTCGGGGTGATACAGGACAATAATAAAATTGATGTCCTATGATCAATCAATATCAAAAAGTAGATAATCGTAACCAGAATGTAGAAAGAGAGGAGAAAGTTTCACTTTTGCCAAAATCAAAGAAGAAGGGGAGGGGGAAAGTTTGGCTTCCGCTAGAATCAAAAGTTGAAAAAAAAAGAAAACACAAACGTTTTTCTCTTTATTCATTATCATAATAATCTATTTAAAAAATAAGGTTACATGCTAATTTATAATATAAAATCCTAGAATTCTAAACTTGCTAAAATTCTAAACTAATTAGACTACTTAAAAATAAAATACTACTAAAAAACTAATAAAATCTTAATTAAAAGAAAACTAGAATCCTAATATTAAAAAAATAATTAAAAGATAATAATAAATAACTATAATTTTGTATTTTCGATTTTCATTCCGCTTCATTCTCCTCTACTGAAAAGAACTCGAACTAGAGTTCGTCTTGAGATATTGAATTCTTCTATGCCAACGAATCAAGTACTTGGAGTAAATCAACACCATCACTAGGTTCTCAAATTTAAACTTTCTCAAGCAAGAACTCCAAATAATGTCGATCTTTAAATTGTTGACAAAATCTATTAAGCATGGAAGCAAAATGCAAACAAAGTTGTCAACACTAATCAAATCGAGTATTTCCACCTTAGCACTTTCAAATTGAAGTGAATCTTTTTCCCTTGCAGCCATTTTGAGCTTTTCAAACTCTCTTCGAGCAACTCGTCATCTTTAAACACATTGAGAAACAATACCAGTCTTTTGAAGATGCATATAATAATAATATGCCTTGTGAAACCACCAATGAGTTTGGATGATGATTGCACTATTGGTTTTCTTTGTGAACCATTGCATCCTCTTCATCTTAATCTCTCGCAAACTTTGTATTTTACTTGTCAACCCCATAATAGTTTTATTGATCAGGCTCTTCCTTCCTTCAAAATCATTAACCAAACTAGGATGGATTTTAGTCACCGTTTTTTGGAAATCGATACCAAAAACCTTGCATAACGAATTCATTGTATTTAAGAGGTCCAACACATGATTCAGGCTATCAGTCTTATCTTGTTGTAGGTCACGAAGTTCGCTAAGCAACTTTTCAATCTTTTTTAAAGACAAAATAGATTCATCTACAATTATGCTGAATGGAGTGTTTTTAGAATTATTATATTACTCATTAGAAATATTTATAATTTGTTCAACCATCTCACGAACCCAATCAGTAAAGTACAATTTTTGTAACTCATTTGAAATAAATAAATATAATTTTTGTATTTTTAATTTCTGTTCCGCATCAATAGTTTTTTATTTATTATTATCTTTTATTATTTATTAATTATTTTTTTTAAAATTAAGATTCTAGTTTTCTTTTAATTAGGATTTTATTAGACTTTTAATAGTATTTTATTTTAAATAGTCTAATTAGTTTATAATTTTAACAGGTTTAGATTTCTAGGATTTTAT
>BRYE01000022.1:4167500-4170000 GCA_030159115.1 Actinidia arguta var. hypoleuca
CAGTATATGTGCTGCGCGAATCGATGATGCACGACCATGATTAAAACAACCAGATTTATTTTAGAAATTGAAGTTTATAAGAATGAGTGTTTTTAAAATCTAAATCTTCCGAATTCGAGACTCACGACGTAGTCGAAGGATTTGAGTTATACTAAGCCTCCATTGGAATTCCGAGAAACTCGATTGATTGGATCAATTGATTATGAGTCGTTTTTAATATAAATTTTAAATCAATTGTTATTGCTTTCATAATTTAGATGTAGTTTAATCAATCAATCCAAGTACACAATTTTTATTTTTTCTCTTTTTGAAGCATTAGCTAGAATTACGTTAGGATTGCATCATAGTGTTTATAGTATTTTGCGTTCACCTTGGCACTGCTCCTCGTGGGATCGATACTCGTACTTCGAGTTTATTACTACTTCGCGACCCGTACACTTGCTATAAGGAATTCACTTCTGAAGCGAAGACACCCTGCGTTTGCACAAAGTAAGGAAGGGTGCTTAGTGGGACATCAACTTCGATTGAGCCAACACCTGAGGGGCCCATGGTTTGCAAGGACCTACCTAATGGTGCAGAGGAATCCACAACCCAGAATAGCACTGAGGATCTTAAGGTTTGCAAGGAACCACCTCAGATCGATCATTCTACGGCTTGGAAAATGTACATTGATGGAGCAAAACAAAGCTTAGGGCAAGGGCAGGGGTAGGCATTGTTCTAAAAAATCCCAAAAGGGCAATTTTTGAGCACTGCTTTAGGTTGAATTTTCCCATAACAAACAATGAGGCTGAGTACTAAGCTTCAATTGCAGGACTTCGGTCTACAAGTAAGCTAAAAGTTCCTGAGCTCTATATTTTCAGTGACTCAAACCTAGTGAGGGTTTTCATGATTGCCAAGAACTTAGCCATCTTGCCTCCATGAGCTCCATATTTTCAGCGACTCAAACCTAGTGGTCAACCAGGTCACTAAAAATTTGAAACTCGTGGAGGCAAAATGGCTAGGTTCTTGGCAATTGTGAAGACCCTCCTCCTCGAATACAAAGCAGTCCAGATCGACCAAGTAGGGAGGGATTTAAATTCACATGCAGACGCACTAAAAAGCTTGGATTCAGTTTTTGAATGAGAGATTGGTAAGACCATTGCAGTCGATCTGATCTCAATTCACAGCCACGAAACCCATCAAAAATGTCTTAATCAACATTGAACTGGGACCAAGCTGGATGGATCCCATTTATAGAATTTTTACACCATGACAAGTTGTTAGAAGACAAGAGGGAAGCGCATAAGCTCCGAATAAAGGCAGCACGGTTCTGGATCTCCCCCACAGGGGACTTGCAGAAGAGATCTTATTCGGGACTCTACCTATTATGCGTTCCCTCAAGCTCGGTCAAAGATGTGTTGTTTAAAATTCACGAAGGCATATGAAGACTACACTCAGGGGTACTGGTGGCCTTATATGTAGAAGGATGCTCAAGTGTACATCTGTAAATGCATAAAATGTCATCTTTTCTCCTCTCTCCTCTAATAACCAGCTAGGGACTTAACTCCTATCAACAGATCATGGCCCTTGTCCAATGGAGAATGGACATCATGGGGGTCTTGCCTCGATCTCCAGGGAATAAGAAATTTTTGCGGGCAGCAACGGATCATTTAACAAATTGGGTGAAAGCTAAACCATTGGCCCAAAAACCATCTTATCAAGGCTTTGCATCCCAAAGCTTTTGTATCAGACAACAGAACGCAGTTCATGGGCCACAAAGTCAAGAACTTATTGGTCGACCTTAAGATCAAATTTTACAATTCAACGCTGAGCTACCCATAGTGCAACAAGCAAGTCGAAGCAACCAACAAGACTGTCATGAATGGAACCAAAAAAGGGTTTGAAAAGGCCAAAGGCAAGTGAATTAAGAAACTACCAAACATTTTGTGGGCCAATCTGACCACACCACGGAAAGTAAAGAACAAAATTATTCTTTGGCTTTCGGTTTTGGAGTCGGTTTCTCCACAATACGAACTGAGGCATATGACGACAACAACAATCAAGAAGTCTTAGCTCGGGACCTCGACCTTGCTGACAAACGAAGAGAAAACGCATTAGTAAGGATGGCCAATTATCATAAACAGTTGGCAAAGATGTACAACTAGAAATTCTAGCATAGAGAATTCTCTATCGGGGACCTCATTTTGAGAAAAGTTGTTGGAAAAACCAAGTACCCGGCAGACGGGAAACTCGGACCCAATTAAGAAAGTCCATACAAGATAACTAAGCTTGCCGGCAAGAGGGCTTATAATCTTAAGGACCTCGAGGGCAAGCAAGTCTCGAGACTTGGAACTCCAACAACTTGAGAAAATGCTACCATTAAAATGTAATTTCTTTGTACTGAGTTTGTGTTTATAAAGTACATTGAATTTTTTTAGATTATTGAAACTCTGTTTGCTACATTTGATAAACATAGATATTTTTATTTACGCAAACATTTTAATATTTTATGAGTTTTTGA
>BRYE01000022.1:4200000-4207500 GCA_030159115.1 Actinidia arguta var. hypoleuca
TAGCCAAAAGAGTATCCTTTTGAATTCTATGAAAAAGTATAGTAGGATCCCAAGTTAAAAATTCGTTTGGGCCCCAAAATGTTCAGGATGATGTTCAAACAATGACATTTGTCATTTCTTGAGTCAAGTTTAACTTATTTTCTATTGGAAGGAAGGTTTTGAAAGTTATTTGCCAAGAAACTACTTTGGTTAACAAATTGACTGAGAAAGGATTAGCTAATTTTTTCTGTGTTTCTAGACAGAGAAAATAATAATAATCGCCACTAACTAAAATTAAAAACTTTCTATTTTGTCTTGTTTTTTTCTTCTAAACAAAAGAGAGGAAGTTTCCTCTTTGAAGATTCATCAAACTCCAACCCATGGTTTTTTCTCCCTTAATTCTCTTCCTTTTATATATATAATGGTGCCTTGGACCCAGAGCTAGTAGCTAAAGTGAGAGCTACTTTGAACTAGATGCTAGAGTTCAAATCCCTCAACTATGTGAATTAAAACATTAATCATGGTATTTCATTTCATCATTCCTATATTTAATTGTTGTATATCCAACACTAACCTTCCTTTTAATTGTTTCCCAAACCAAATTTAACTTTGTAAAAGTTGTTTAATATGCAAATTGATGAAGATTCTCATAAATTAGTTTTTTTTATCTTTTTAAAGTTATTTTTAGCTCATAAACAAAAAATAGAAGTTTTGATAACACTTTGGCACAGAAAAAAGAAAAAACTATAGCAAAAAAGTTTTGCCAAACATCCTCATTAATTCATCAAAATGTCAACTAAGGCTAGTTGAGTAGACCACCACCCACACTCCTAATTCAAAACGTTACGGGGTCAACGTTGGCAAAAAGGTAAGTTTCATTATTTATTTCTCCATTCATTTTATGGCAGCCATATTTGGACACCGCGTTTGGATATCATCCAATACAACAAATTATATGACTCTATCACATGTGTTATGTGAGTCTCATTAGGTGATAAAATTGATGTCATATGTATGACGCTACATGAAATAATACCTAAATGCAATACACAAATATAGTTATCATGACATTACTTATGCCATATGTATGACTCCACGTTAAATAATACTTAAATATGATGCACAAATATAATTATCATGGCGTTAATCTTCTTTCATGTTATTCAGTGATCATGACATTACTAATATCCGTAATTAACGTCAATTAAACTTGTGAAAGACTTTGTAAAAGTTTATGCATCATCTGACATAGCATTTCCTCTCAACTTGGTTTGTAGGTTGAAGGAGGACCAATTAGGTGTGCATCTTAGATTTGTCCCGCGAAGGAAATCAGGCCCTTGTCTTACTCCAAAGCAAACTTAGATTGTGTGTGTAAGTTAGGCTGCCTTTTTCATTGCCTCAATGGAAATAGAAACCTGTACCCAAAAGGTGACCACGTTTGTACAATTTAACGAACACTGATTCATAAAAAAAAAAACATGTTTGCCTACAATGTACTGTTAAATCCTCTTACCAAGATGACCAAGATTAAGACTCTCTTTCATTTAATTTTCAGAATCAATTTTACAGAATAATTTTTAAAAGTTCTTTTCTGATAATTTCTCATAAAAGAATGCATTGATTTTGAGAAAAAGATATTAAAAAGATATCTTCATATTTTCAAAAATTATTTTCGGTAAAAAATAAAGTTTTTGTTCTCAAAAACAAATTTTTAAAATCTTTTTTTAAAAAATATTCTAAAAAATTAATTTGAAAACAGAACCGAACAAAGAATCTTGAAAATTTTGGATCATCAGTTGTGATTGCAAAAAAAAAACATCCATTCATGATGCAAAAAAATATCCATTTTGAGACAAAGATAATGAATTAAAATCACACCTGTAATATATGGAGATAATTAAAAGGAATTAATGGGTAAAGGTGTTCAAATATATCCAATTTTTTTCATTTTTTCTTTTCTTTTCTGTTCTTTTCTCCCTATGAATTCCTCCACAAATTTAAGACACAACATAGACAAATAGTACATGGCGTTGAGTATTTTAACTTTAAAAAACTCATAATTTCACAAATATTATTTCCTATGTTAAAGAAGGGAAGAGAAAGCAAATTAAATTGAGAAACTGGTTTAGTGACTCGAACTCTCTCACCACAGTACGCCACAGTGTTGTTAAAGGTGAATAGCACTTGTGATTCATGTCTAAGTCGTGACCTTTGAGTAATATTTTAAGATACTATATGTGGGGGAGGGAGTATTCGAGGAATTGAGGAGAGAAAAATCGAAGATGTCTGCAGTGGGAAAGTAGTGATTGGAGAACATTGCTGGAAGTTGCTGATTGTTGTATCTAAATTGTAACATAGGAACAGTGAGTCCGACTGTCGAAACTGTTTTCGAGAAATGACTCTTCAACAATCAAATTAGATAACCGATGGATACAAAGAGTATGTTGAGAAAGAGAGTTTATGGCTAGAGTTAGTTGAAATTGCATACCTTTGAATGAAAAGGCCTGGACTTATATACTAATTCGGCACGTCCAACTGTTATGTTACTGGACAGACTATAATTCGGCGCGTGCCTAGACGTGCTGACTGTTGTGCCAGTGAGTAGAAAACTGACTCAACCATGCTCTTAGGGCCTAGTTTGTAGCTAGCCATCATTCTGTCGATGTCTCGATCTAAGTGTGGGGGCTATCAGACGAGACATTGTCATGCAAGTCACCTTCTGTCCCTTGATGTGCCTCGGAATTGCCGTCGACCGTTGCATCTCAACCAAGCTCCGATGCAGTGATCCCGCCAAGCTTATTATAAAGTGACAGCCTAGTAGCGACGCTTGTCCTAGCTCGGCCAGAGCAAATGTTCGGTACTTTATCTTCTTTACAAGGCGTCTCAACCGAGCTCTGGTGCAGCAACCCGACGAGCTTGCTATAGAGCAACAGCCCATCGGAGATGCCTACCCTAGCTTGACCAGAACCTAGTATTTGGTATTTTATCCGCTTACACTACATATGTAAAAGTTAATTAAGTAGACCTTCAATCTAATAATGTTAACCCACCTCTAGCATGTGAATTTCTTTTAGATAGACCATGAAATTATTTGTTTATGTCACATGAAGTGCAAAAATATCTAATAAATTAAAAAAAATCCAATTTCAATTCTTTTATTAGTGCTTTGGTTGCACTATTTTCTAATGTGACATGAAAAATGGAACAATGAAACAAGTTAAAACCATGATTGGAACTCCTTTTTTACGATGGGAGAGTAAGATTCTGCACACTAGCACACTAGCTTGCTTTCTCTCAAAAGTCAAGAAAGTTAAAAATTGTAATAATTGATTACAGTTTAAAGTTGATATTTTACTTCATATATATATATATATATATAAGTTGTGCTTAAAACGAATTACTGTTCACACACATAAAATAATAAAAATTTTCGTGGTTCAACCAATAATGCCTACGTCCACGAAGAGAAATAAATAATCCATTAATCGAATGAAGAAGATTGCAAAAGAGGAGACTCACTTTCTCAATCTTTCTCTCACAATCTCTCTATCTTACCTCTTACTCTCAACACCTTTTTCACAACTCATAGCACACAAGTAACACCCTACTCTTTCTTTTATAGACCAAGAAAAAGAGGTGGTAGACTTCTTATAGGATACTTAATTGCTATTTTATTCTATCTTGAAAAACATATCTTAACTCAAGATTAACTCTTCAAGAAATAAACTTTTCAAGAATTCTAGTTAACTCGAGAGTTTCACTTTCACATGGACACTATATGTGAGTCATCTAGGCTTGGGCCCAAATATGTGGGCTAGACTCAACAATATATATATTCATGCTTCATGTTATAGGTAATGTACATTATTAGATTCTTCTACTTTGATGCTTGATAAAACTATAAGGGGATAAAATATTCAACCACTATTGTGGCTAAGTTTCACTGTGCGCCGTCATTAACTATCTCTCTATAGCAAGTTCGATTGATCATCTTGCCGATAGCTCGGACCATAAGCACAATGACCATTACGAGGAATTTAATTGACCAAGTCATAGAAATAAAGGGTAGCGTACATGCGAGGTTTTCCTACCATCCTCACACTTGGGCTCAAGTTCCAATAATATGATAGGCTAGCAACTAATCACATCAATAGAGGCATAATTGGGTTAACCACTTACTCACTGACACAGCAGCGAGCGCACATCCACACACGCCAGGCTACATTATAAAATGATGACTTCTCTATCTTGGACGGGTCATCAAAACTCCTTATGTCTCATTTTCTCTCTCTAGAATCATAGCTTAAGAACTCTCTCTTGCTCTATTATTTTTTTTAGTCATTGATTTGACCATCGAAGAACAATCCCATAATAGCTTCGAGAGTTTTTCTTACAGTTACTATCTTGCAGGTTTGGGCAAGCAAATTCCGCCATAAACTTTCTTGGGCCAACGTTTTGTCTGCATTTGATTACCTTCCATCCCAAAAAAACTATATTGGCAAAAGTACCCATCTTAGAAACAATTTTATTAATTTGCCTAATGAGTACTAATGTGTTGAACTCATTAAGAGATAAGTTAGATCCCTAATAAAAACGCATTTTTCAGTTTAAGTGAAATAAGAATTTCAATGAAAGAAAGGAAAGCATGTATTCAAATTAAGAAAGGAAAGTATCTTGTCATACGTGAAATGACATAATTTAGCTCACAATTACATTATTAATAGTGGGGCACAATCGGACGATTTGGGATGGACCAGTCCACTACAGTAGTGGGTTCTACCGGTCACGATTCGGGCTGAGCCCAAATTGTTACAATAACAGTTCGATTTTGGCCTAAACAGTTATCCACACCCTTACCCAAATCGGCCCATTATACCAGTCCACTACAGTACCGATCTTGGCTGCTACAATAATGGACAGGTCAGGGTTTAGACCGACCCAACCACTTTTTTAATTAAAATTTGACAATATTTTGACATATTTTATAAACAATATAATGTTATATTTTTGCTTTTAATGTTGCACAAAAACAATTATTGTTTAAAAATTAATAAGAATTACAAATTATATTTTAATAATTTACAACAATAATATATTCCTATTGAACAAATAAATTAAAAATTGAATAAACAAATAAAAAAAGACTAAAAGTCAAAGAGATTTATTTTATTTTATTTATTGATAAATAATGTCAAATACATTGATTGAAAAATGAAAATAATCAAACAACTAAAAAATAATTGAAAATTGAGATTTGCTTCACTATATTTAAGTACATCTCAACGAGGTTAGCACTCACTTAACCATCATTCATTTACATTATTTATTTTTTCTTACAAAGTACAATGTTAAGACCAAATAATAATTTCAACTAGTTATTGTCTTTGTTCTTTTATCGTCCAATAGATTCATGTTGTTGAAAGGTTCTAGGACGTAATTATCTTCTGTAACCTCGTATTGAATTCGGTATTTTACATCATCACAACCTTTAACACAAATTTGGCACTCCAGTATCTCCAAGTTCAAAAAGTTACTCCTCTCATCTATTTGTCAATTACATGCATTAAAAACTATCTCTGATGCCATAGTTGATGCCGAAGGTGTTTGTAGATCACATGCCATGATGGATAATATAAAAAAAAAATTGTGTGGTCTCTCCACACTATGTTAAAGTATAAATATTTTATTTTTCAATATTCGTTAGAAAAACACTAAAATCTATGTCTAAATATTTAAAAAGTTTAGTACATGATAAAACACTAGTGTAGTTACTGTTGATTAGCATCACTATCGGTAATGGTTAAATTTGCGTATAATGATTCATTAATAGAGGTAATAAAAAAATCTACACCTGATAATTTAATTCTAGGGGCCATTATATCTGCTAATGCAAACTAGTAAGGCAACTTTTTTTAAAATTTAAAAATTTTGTTTTTATTACTACACAAGCGTATGTAAATATAAGATTTTTCCTATATTCTTTAAAATTATTTTCAATATTATATATGTTTGTGATACCAAGTTGAGTAGTGGAATAATAAATACCTGAGCACTCTTTAGTTGCGTTATAAAAAACTTCTAAAAAATTACAAACGACATTACACGTCCTAATCATCTTGTAACATTATGGTCAATTGGTTTGTTTGTACATAAAGACTAATCATATCTTAAAAAATTTGAGTTAACTATAGCATAAGATAAGTTGTATTCTAACGGTGGTCGGTATCTAATGATTTTTTTTTTACATTTTGAGTCATGTGTTTAAAATCTTTTAAAATCTTGGTATCTATATGCCGAAAATCTAATATATAAGATAGAATTTTTAATTTTTTAAATTTGAGCTTCAAAAAATTTTAATTCATCTTTAACAATTAAATTTATAATATAAAAAATTCATCTGACGTGAAATAAATCATTACATATAGGAGTTTTAGATTGCCGATGAAATAGTTCAATAGCGGCGTTGTTATTAGTCGCATTATTTTTGTAGCATCTAAGTGGAATCAATGTAATGTGTTGGTAGAACATTATAATGAAGTTGATTCCTACCTTGTCACATATCAGAAATGTATGAGATAGTAAATTTGTATGGACATAGTTCATTAATTAATTTATTTTTTTGAGTTTTAAAAGTTTTGAAGCTTACCCTTCTAAAAGTAGTCTTGGAGACTAACCGAAATTGAGAATTTACATAATTTTGTTGAAAATGATCAAATCCAAATATGAAAGGCAGTTCCGCAATGGCCGTGTCAATTGTCAGACCTTCTCTCATTCTAACAGTGGAATAAAGAAAAATTACCCATACCTTCACCTTTAGAAAAATTTAGTTGTAACTGTGATGTATCTACATTTTTAAGCTTTTTAGCAACACACTTATCAGAGTGCCATGGCTCATGCCATTGGTAGAACTAGAAAAAAAATTTATGTAATATTTGCAAATTGCTTTAATCACTTTTTTTTTTCATTTTTAGTTACATCAACCGTCGAAAATATTATCAAATTAATCTTAATTTTCTACTAGGTGTCTTAGATGTGGGCGTATACGGCATGCCGATGGAGAGGCCAATCGAATTATTTGATGTCATTTCGGGTACAATATCACCACTCATTACCTCAAGCTTATCGTATTTAACCTCTTCCAAATTTTCTACATTCAATTCATGAGGATTCATTTTTTTGGAAACTACAATTTAAATACTAAAATAATAACGATATAATAAAAAAAAAGTCTGAAACCTTTGAAATGTCGAGATTCAACACTTCTGCAACACTTGAGAAACTCTAAACAATTGAATAATTATACGAAATTAAGAGAGTTTTGAAAGAGTGGTAGATAATTAGTAGATTGAATAAGAATTGAGTGAGGAAGAAGTATGGAGAATTAGAAGTATTTATAAAAAAAAATAGGTCTCATTGGACCAAAATATCCAAAAAACTAGTCATTTATAGTTATTGTGGAGGGGTATTTTGGTTATTTATAGCCCAATTATGATTCTACCCAAAAAGTAGTTATTATATAAC
>BRYE01000022.1:4212500-4215000 GCA_030159115.1 Actinidia arguta var. hypoleuca
TGCTCATAGATGCACCGAATGTGATCCGATTAGGTGATTTTTTACATTTGATCGCCATCATTTTTTAGAAAAATGATAGAATTGATACTATTTGAAATCATAACGGTTTAGATCGAATATTCGAAGAATCGAGTATATACTTGCCTTTCAATCATGTATATCAAACTTATTTGGTTATGAACCAATTCATTATGCTACAGGATAATGTACAATTTTCCAAACGATAGAACACGATTATGATGATCTAAACCGTTCACTTTGTTTTCCTTGCTATTTTAATTACTCTCGTCAAATTTGAAATCCATCGGATATTGAAAGTCCTTTCATCAGGACATTGATTCATTTATTCATTATCAATCGATAATTTCTCTCCTTCGATCAAGTACGCAACGATAATTAAATCACTTCATTTTTTTTATACATGATATAATCACTCTCACTTAAAATCTTGATGGTTTCGATTCAAAAAAAACTATTGTGATGGCCGTCGAGTCGTGCATTATAAGATCTTATTGCTCATACATGCATCGAATGTGATCCGATTAGTAATTTTTTACATTTGATCGCCATCATTTTTTAGCAAAATGATAGAATTGATACTATTTGAAATCATAACGGTTTAGATCGAATATTCGAAGAATCGAGTCTATACTTGCCTTTAAATCTTGTATATCAAACTTATTTGGTTATGAACCAATCCATTATGCTATAGGATAATGTACAATGTCCAAACAATAGAACACGATTATGATGATCTAAACCATTCACTTTGTTTTTCTTGCTATTTTAATCTCTCGTCAAATTTGAAGTCTATCGGGTATTGAAAGCCCTTTCATCAAAACATTGATTCATTTATTCATTATCAAATGACAATTTCTCTCATTCGATCAAGTACGTAACGATAATTAAATCACTTCATTTTTTTCATACATGATATAATCACTCTCACTTAAAATTTAGATAGTTCCGATTCGAAAAAAACTATTGTGATGACTATCAAGTCGTGCACTATAGGATATTATTGCTCATAGATGCACCGAATATGATCTGATTAGGTGATTTTTGAAATTTGATGACAATCTAAACCGTTCATGATGATCCAAACCGTTCACTTTATTTGTCTTGCTATTTTAATTATTCTCGCCAAATTTAAAGTCTATCAGGTATTAAAAACACTTTCATCGGGATGTTGATTCATTAAAAATTAAAAATTATCTCCATCGATCAAGTATGGAATGATAATTAATTAACTTTAATTTTTTCATGGAAGATATAATTACTCCTACGTAAAACATAAACGGTTCCGATTCAAAGAAAAATAACCTGACGAGGTGGTGGCATAACTCTTCAAAACTACTTTTTGTCACCTATACTATTTGAGAGGAAAAACATGCAATTTGAGACCAATTTAATTTGTCATCAAAGACCAATTTTTTTGTAGTGACGACACGACATGAGTCACACGGTTAAGCATGTCGGCCAGCACGGCATGATACGATTAAAATACGAGTATGGCATGACACAATGAAGTAGACAGGCAGGGCACGGCACGGCACGAGTCACATGATTAAGTTAGCGGGCCGGCACAACATAGCACAATTAAGTAAACGAGTTGGCACGACACAACATGATTAAGTAAATGGACCGGCACGGCATGACACGAATAAAGAAAAAATGGCACGAAACGCCATGATTAAAAATGGCACAGCACGATTAAGGTACAGCACGGAAAGGCACGAAAAGTAAATGGGCCCAGTACGGCACGGCACGAAGCACGATTGGCACGAAAAAAAAAATGGCACGGCACAGCACGGCACGACACGACACGGCGGGCATGTTTGACACCTCTACTCACCATCCCAAACATCTCCTACAACCACCACCTGTGGCCGATGACTAGAGGTCACTTTTCAAAGTGAGACCGCCGACTTTTCTAGTGAACCTTTAACGACTTTCTGACGAACATTTTTAGAAATAAGTTTCATTGTTCATTTTCAAAGATAAATTTATCTGTGTAAAATCGTCGAAAAATCAAATAAAAAAATTTCAATGTTATTATTTTGAAACAATAAAACTCAATGCTATAAGTTTTATTATTTCAAACCATAAATTTTGCTATTTCACACAATAAAACTAAATTATAAACCTTTTACCATTTTTCTATCACAACAAATAAAATTAACTATTAATTAACTGTTGTTCGAACATATAAACTTAATTGATAAATTTTACTTTTTGAACAAATAAATTTAATTGTTATAGTTAAATTTAATTGTTCGAATAGATAAGTTTACCTTTGAACTTTGAACTATTTTTTCATTCAAAGAAATAAAAACATTATTTTGTTCACCATTGATTTTTTTAAAAATTATTCACCGAGAGAACAAGATTGGCATCAGTGGAGGTAATCAGTGGTGGTGGAAGGCCATGGCCGCGTTGTGGTTCTTAAATCTGATAGAGAGAGAGAGGTGAAGGAAAAACGTGGTGGCGGCAATTGCAA
>BRYE01000022.1:4220000-4230000 GCA_030159115.1 Actinidia arguta var. hypoleuca
TCAACGGGAAAGTTTGAAGAAACCTTAAATTTCTTCAAGTCCCAAAGCTTTGTTTTTCTATCCATACCAGTCGTTGTCATACTATGCCCATTAAAGTGAAATGGCTTGTGATGGCACAACTTGATAAGGGGAACGAAACTTGTAGGCTAATTCCACATGCTTAGTGAACCGTTAGTATGGCCCAAAGCAACGACTCCATATAAAGGATTCACCTCCATCACATCGGAACAATAGTGACCGGCCTGACCTACCATCTGCCCAGTAGTGACATCCTAACAGTAGAGCTTCAGTATTGCACCATGCTCCAAAAAGGACAAGACCGGGGAGGGAAGAAAAAAGGCAATGTGATGTTTATGTCAACATATCTTGATTACAATCAAAGCATTCAGGAAAAAAGTAAAAAGCAAGCATGTAGGAATTAAATTGTCGGAGTCAGTAGAATGGCCCCAATGTGAACTAGGTGTAGAACTTTTATTGGTAAAAGTCTGGAAAAAAGTCATAATCCATTTAGAATTATAGTTGTAGTTTGGCTTGAGCTAATGCAGCCTATACATGCACGGAACAGGTAATTCAAAGGAGAATTATGTGAGCCATCAACCCAAAATGTCTTTTTTAGGTCAAAGATAGGTAAAGGAAAGTGGTCTGAGATACCCCAAAATATACCTCTGTTGTTTATTAGAGTTTCTGGTAGTTGGAAGCAAATAGCTTCTAATTTGGAAAACCTTGCAGTCAACCAAAGTACCTTACTTTTTGACTCAAAAAATAACTGACTCAACCATAATTTTATTCGAGTTACTGATAGTTAGAGCTTTAGTTGGCCATAAAGATGTGCCAGAATCTAGGGGATAGAACAGTCCCAACATGTCTAGAGACCCATTTGGGGCATTTTTTGATGTACTTCAATTGTTTTGTGAATTGTGAGGCAATGCATTAAGCCCATACTTAGATATGTGATGGAAACACATAGTTCAATGATTGTGCCCTTTATCAGAGAAGAGAGGAGAGAAAGAGAGGTGAAAGAAAAGAAACAATGCACGCCATGTCTATAAAAAAGACTAACCGTGTGATCCTTGAAGTCCGACACATCATTATCCCAGAGGATGGTTGAATATCTCAAGGTGGTCATGAAGAGGCATAAGGGCTTCATCCAATTTTTGTTGATTGGACGAAGAACTGTAGTACCTTCAAGGTAACTAGGAACTCATGATTCACCCACCCATACCTACCACATCAGAGTCAGCCAAGATCCACCATTATGACATGACCACGGCCTGCAAGTAAGCACAAATATATTTGAATAACATATTCCATGGGTAATAACTATCTAGGAATCCAGGGGATGCAAGAAAACCATTAAAACCTTCAATTCTAAGGTCACTGCTGGTTATTATACGGCATTCCTCGTACTTCAAAGCATGTTAACATATCTTTTGAGGCATATGTGCCATAAGATCATAATCCAAACGGGATGATAGCGCACTGATCTGGTTATTGATTGCTGTAACCAAACTCTTGTTTCCATCATTGACAATAAACATCTCCCTGTAGCAGAGCAGAATAGAGTAGAATAGAACCTGTAAACATAAGCCAGTTATGACAGGAAGCACACTAAAGTAAGATGCAAAAGGAACCAATGGCATATTCGAACCTAAAGAAAACACTGAGGAAATATACGTGTCTGCTTCTTATAAAATTATCATTCACCAATTCTGGATGAAAGGCAGCAGGAAGACGAGTGGAGTTAAAAGGCCATGTTACACAGGCGCGATTATGAGTGTCAAGGCAGGCTATGTATCTAAGTGTCAAATTCATTTGATTCTCATGTCCAAAAACACGAGAACATGGTCAGATCACATATTTCTTAAAAACTTCTTTACCCGTTCATGAAAAGAATTTCATGTGTAAAACGAGACTCTTACTCCACTACTTAGATATACTTCTTGGGTGCACATCCAACTAGGTATGTCGTGTACATATCACATACCCTTACAAAGTTGTAAAACGTCCAACACAAGCACAAGTCCGTCAGAAATTTCAAATAGTCCATGTAAAACTGTACAACTTTAGGAAATTTCAAATAGTCCACAAACACAACATGGAAAAAAGAAAGTCTGGTTCTTGTCTTTGGAAAAGATGTGCTCAGCTTGGATGCTAGTGAAGACTGTATAGTCATACAATGGATTCAGCGAAATCAAATAGATGTATAAATGTGCATATATACGTGTGTGTGTGTGTGTGTGTGTGTGTGTATAAATGTGTGTATTTTAGAGAGAGGGTTGTGGCAATGACCAATGCAGCAGGTGGAGATAGAGAAGGGAGGGGAGCCCTAATAACACAAAGGTGTTTAATTGATTTCATTGGGGATGGGGGGTAAGCTTGAGCGAGTGGCAAATATGACAGAGAGTAGTAGAGAGTTGTTAGAGAGAGGAACAGTTTTATAACTCACAACTTGAATTTTGCCTAATGGCAATGTAACATAAGGATCTAAAGTGTCACACGAAAGATCTGTAGTGTAAACTCAGGATAAAATGTTTTGGGGTGCAGAAAATGAGTCGAACCTTCAAAATTCAAGGTGGTGTTGATATAATTATCTGAATACAATAAAAAAGATAATATAAAATGTACAGCAACGGGAATAAATATGGAGTTGGACATATCTGCTTGTGCTCTATGGTACCAATGATTCATAAGAAAGTCGAAAAGTGAACTAAGTATCATTATGTGCTTGTCAAAATATAAAAGGCTTTTCTTAGACTCCTAGTACCTATGAAAATTATGCATGCATAGCCAGATGACAAAATATACAACTGTCACAGACTCACAAAGCAAAGAACCTTAGTATTTTCAGTTATAAACCCATGGAGGAGAGACATCAGCTATACTGAATATCCTGGACCACGTGACTGAAGAAGATCCATCATTGGTGACATAGACAAATTGTGAGCTATCAATATATCCCAGAACTGGATCGTCTACTGATCCTGGAGAATCTGTCATGATGTAGTTCATCAAAGTTCTGAAGTTCTCTTGAGTTCGCAAGCAATCCTTGCCCAGAATGTCTAAAAGACTCACCAGACCCAGAGTGAGTAGATGAGAAGCATTTCTCTGCAAAACTGAATTTGCTTGACCTTGCATCTACTGAAAGGAATTTTGTATGTTATTTATTTGCTGATGGGATGTTTCGCAGCAAACAACATTGCAAAAAGTCACATTGAATATACCAGTATTCAATAGAAATAATTGGTGCATCTAATAAACAGGGAAAGCAAATGCACACAAGACCAGGAAGGAAAGAGAAAGAAAAGAGGATTTCCTCTTACATGTGAATCCATTTATTCCATATTGATTCTGTTTCTCAAAGCATGAAGTTTTCCGTCACAAAACTCAGAGACTAAATACTTATATTCCCTAAAGATAAAAGGTCAATGATTTCCATAGCTCTACAGCCTCTACTACACGAAGCATGATTTAACTACCTCCATCAACTGCACTCAACTTGTTGGATCATCCGGAACCAATAGCTCTTCAATAAACTAGAGTGGGAAGAGAAAAAAAAAATAGTTCAAATGCTCTTAGACATAAATTCTCTCTCTAAATTAAGATATAAACAATTATTAGTACAAAGAATATTGTTCACTTCAGCAAATAGAAACAAAGAACTTATTCCCTTTGAAGACTGAAGGTATTCTGATTTCTGAAAGTCCCATAAACTCTGGACTTCCATTACATAAACTAAAAGACATAGGTTGCTTCACACAGATGTTGCATTGGAGTTGTCCTAATTGAAGTTCCAATTCCATCACATAATTGTGCTCTTTCACAGCAGTATAACACGCTGCATTGGCCCCAAAATTAGTTCCTTCTGATAAGAGCCAAGAAGAAGATTAGCATTTCCTTCAAAAAAAAGGCATCACATATCCTTTTAAAACAAAAGAAAAATAGGAAGTATGGCCACAAGTATCTGATTACCAATGAAAGCCATTAAAACTACTAGTAATTTCAAACATAAGAATTCAGATAAACGAACTGTAAAACCTCCCATTCCAAATAAACTCTTTGATCCATGCAAAACATATAATGACTAATGCCTGCTCAAGTATTGGTTTGTTCATCAGTGGAAAAAGGGTTATGCTGGAAAGTAGACAAACGTAATTACAAGTTTGTAGGAAGCTGTGATAAGAGTCAAGATTGCAAGGCAAGTGCTTCCGTGGCATTCTTAAAACTACAGGACAACTTCTTTTGTAATATCTCGGCTATTACTAACAGGGTTTTTGACATACAAAGATACCTTTAGCATCTTGCATTGTTTTTTCACCACATCCACTATCTCAACATGTACATATACTTAGTTATTAATGTGCCCTGTTCATTCACAATTAGAACAACAAATCTTAACTTGTACAAGTGAATATACAAATCCATCCTAATAACTAAAACAAATCCATCCATGTTACACAAACCATACAGAGTTACAAATAAAAATCTACCCGGAATATGTCCAAATAAAATACATAACATATCCAAGCCAACACAATGTACTATTCCTACATTCGAAATCCACAAGGGAAAATACATCAGAGATTAAAAAGGGCAGCCTGGTACCAAATCACGCCTATGCTCAAGAAACCTAAAATTTGGATAAACCATGTGTACATTAGCATATAATCAACATAATTTACTTGACTATAAATTTGCAAAAAATATGTATAAACATTTAAGGAAAACCTTGTCAACAGTATGAAACCAACCTCTAGACGATTCTTTTTGTTAATATACAGGAGGTTCTTTTTGTTGTATACTGTGTGAGTACAAGGTACAGAGTATACAAGGTTGCGCCCTTGTTTTGTATTCTAATAAATCTTTACTTATCATAGAAACAAACAGTATGAAACCAACCTCGTTCTTTTTAATACGTAAAACCAACAACATGCTTAGAACGGTAGAATCAGAAATTAAAAAAAAAAAAAAAGCAAACGAACCATTATTACAACATATAGTAATAAAACATAAATCCAAAAACAGCATTCACCATACCTGAAAAATCAGTTGGATTAGAGAAAAACCTGAAAACTAATCATCAACAAGAAATATCTGTTGAATTGGAGAAAGAAATTGGGATAATCTTCCAATGACAAGCCATATACCACACCCCATTTTGAATGAATGGCTACCATCCCAACAAAATGCATCAACAAAAGCGATCCCTCAGATTCTGAAATTCTGGTTTGGAACTATATGCAACAAAAAGATAGATACACGTAAATCAATTATTTTCATGCACCTCATAGGACAAACCTAACATCATTAAGCATCACTAATCTTCCATTAAGATAAGCAGATCTACATTGCCACAAATTGTACGTACTAACGACATTGTGTACTAGATCGAGAACTAAAAGGAAGTACCAGTTTGGACATCCCAATCGATCAATAGGTTTGTGGATCAGAGAAAACTTACAGAGAGAATCGATGGTTAGATATCTACATATATATACATCTATATATATCACATAAACCCTAGATCTTTTACAACGTAATCCCCCTCTTCCAATCCTCCGCCACCCCAACCCCTCTTCCCCGTCCCCCACCCTCACGACAACCCTAGTCACACTCAATCTTCCACCACATCCAACGCCCCCCACGTTACACAAACAGTTTGAAGGAAGTGAGGAAGTGAGAGAGAAGAGTCTTACCCGTGAGAGTGAATGAAAGAAGGCTGACGCCACGTGCGGCGTGGAATAGAACAAATTAGGGCTTTTAAGGAAGTGAGAGAGAGAATGGCAGAAGGAGAAGGCTGAGGCCACGTGCGGTGCGGAAGAAAACAAATTAGGACTTTGTGCACCCCGCTAAAGGACTCCTAAAACGAAGTGGTTTTACTATTTCCACCATCATTGTTTTTTTGTTTGTTTTTCTGATTTTTGAGTTTTTTTATTGTTTGTAAACTTAGATTAAAATTTTATATTTTTTTATTACTTTGAGATAAGTTAGAAAATATAAAAAAATTATCTAATTTAAAAAAAAAATTGAAAAGTAAGAAGAAAAAAAACGAAAAAAATCAATAGTACAAACTAAAGGTCTTACTATTCAAAAATAAATTGTTCTATGCACAGTAGAAATTTAAAATTGTATAGTTGATATAAGTTGCTATGTTTATATTATTAAAATAATTAGCTTCAAAAAAATTAATTTTAAATTATTCGCCACATTCATTTTAGACCAATTAATTAAAAGAAAATGTCTCTAGCATAATTGTTTTACAATTTCACAAAACTAATAAGATTGTTGTGATTACCGTTTTTATATTTAGCTAACCTTTGTTCACATTTATAGGCATATAACAACAAATAGTATCTTATCTAATCATTGCAATTAAATTATTTTATTAAAAAACTATTTAATTTATTCAATTGCCTTTATATAAAATATAATTTCATATTTATAATTTTTGTTATTTTTTGTTACGTTTTGTGACAAATATCATTTTGGAATGAAAATGTAATTACATTAAAATGTTTACCATCTTTTATCGAGTGTTCTCTTACAATTGAATTCTTTTGGATGCACACCCAATTTCTGTTGGTAAAAATTAAATTTGAGTTGATTTAGATTTAATTTTTAGATGGGGTCTTGTTACCGAAAGGGCTGAACCATATCTGAAATAATTTCTCCTATGTAAGTAGATAACCGTAATGTATTCATTTGCTTAAAACGGATAAGAGGAGAATGAAAAATTATTCACCCAAGTACTATCATTGATATGAAAAAATGTGGGTAAAGATAAAAATTCACACATCGCTTGGTTGTGAATTTTTAAAGTGTTTATATATGTCAAATTAACACTAATAGATTGAGTCATTGGAGCACCAAGATTTTAAAAGATGGAATTATAGATAAAGTGGGTTTCAACCACGTTGGACTCTAGCTTCACGCGCACACGAGGCACAAGCCGTATAGATATTAACCATCTTAGTCAATCTATAGTAAACATAGGATGGTTATTAGTGTCATGACATAACATATTTATACACGTGTGTCCACCCTTAACACATTTGTAGTTGTGATCGACCAGTGAGGTCCACTCAGTAAGGTCTACTTACTCAACTATGTACGGAATTTTTCTACCATTCAAGATAATTACACTCAAATAAAATATAATATACGGAAGCATATTAAACTAACCAGAGTTAACGTGTCATATAGAAAGCTATACAAATATCATTACATGCCACAGTGTCTGGCACAATCGTAAACAAAACTATATAGTTCAAAAACTAAATATCCTTATACTATGTAAATAGCATAAGCTGTCAAAAATCAACATTCAGTCGCGTTTCATTTCATTCTCATTACTTGAAATATTACGTATAATTACGTCTTAAGCATTAAGCTACTATGAGTCAAGTTATATAAAACATACTGGTGCTTATGAAATTGTATGTCACAAATTAATTTCAACATGAAATAACTTTACTTTTGTCAATCATTTTATCAAAATTATTGGCTCAACTAGGCCATTTACTCTTGATTTTATATCGAGATTTCAAAATCATATTTGATTGACACTTGCAACACATATATCCCATTCAACAATCACTAGTAATTAGGTAGCAACCACAATATAATATGGTATGATATCACCCATGATCATCTGGCTATGATCCACCTTATTACATCACCTCGCTATATTTTTTTTCCTAGTGGTCAGGGCACCGTTCAAACCATGTGTCGTCTAAATCATAATTTCTAAAGTAATCATTTTCTATAACCATGGCACGTTTAAAACATAGCATGCATATAACTATAAAAATATCATCGTGTTTTAATAAACCAAACCATACATGCATTAATCATAAAACTTTTGCTTTTAAGTAAGTAAAATATAACAAGACTCACCGAGAACATCTCACTTCTTCTTGCGTACACATGCAATCTACAATACCTCGGGTTCTAGTCCTATAATTAGTAATTCAAAATTTATTATTCTGCCTTATTTGTTTGCTTGTGCATATTATTTATTTAGCATAATTCGTCAAAGGATAAAAGGAGTGTAAAGGGTATCGTATGAATGAGTTATACACAAAACACCAACTATGATTTGGAAGCAAAGTAGGACATAGTCTCTATTCGTATTCCAGTCCTAAAATGGTATACATGTATCGTATTTTCAAAGTATTATGAAGTTTTTATCATGATAGGGGATATTGCTCCCATATCAAGTATTTATGTATTTCCCAAAGTGGAAGAAAAATGCATAAGAAATAAGAAAGAAGATTGGAGATTATCTAGAATGGAGAAGAGCACGGTTATATTCACTTGTTCTCTCTCTTTCTCCCATTATCTTTTTCTATCTCTCTATCTACTGAAATTTCTTCCTCTTGCATAATTTTTTTTCAGCCAACAATGTGGTGAGTCACATGGTGACTCATAATGGTGAGTGTACGATCCTAAAACTTTAAAATATCTAATTAAGTATTTTAGATATATAAAATGGACACGATAAATATAAAACATGGACAATATATGTTATTTATGTAAAATTAATGTATGTTATGTTTCTATTATTAACTATAATTTTTTGATTTTTTTTATGAAAACATAAATTTGTACACAAAAAGATTTTTTGTTAAAGCATAACAAAAAATGAACACACGACAAGCATGTTTGACTCATCACCTCAAGGGATCACCTAACTCAATATTAGGCCAACCACCCCATGTCTTGTCCCAACAAAGGTGCTGGTACATGTCTGCCAAGTAGAGAAAGAGAAAGAAGAAGAGAGAAGAGAGGGAAAGTTCGGAAGTGAAAGAGAAAAGGAAAAGGATAGAAGAAATGAAGAACACGAGATTTGACTTAGTTTCACATGGTAACCTCACTCTCCTCTCTTATCCATTTTGTATTTACTTAGCTTAAAGAATCGTTAAATACTCTAGGATCGTGTTATACTTTATCATGTTAAAAATTTGAAATACAACGAAAATACGGCACAAAGAAGCCATCTTAGGATCATATGTCAAGTATGAAACTCTGTCATGTTTTTCTTTCAAAACTATTATTAGTATTTTGGTCAAAATTTCTTTATATGAAAATATTTTGAGTTGATCCAAGTGTCGTAGAATGACTACTTTAAATACCTACAAGTTTGCTTCAAATAATATTTTTCAATTCCAAAGTTAGATAGCTTTTAACAATCTTGGAAGTCTATCTAGAAAAACTGAGTTCTTGATTTTTCTCAGTTGAACCGGTTGAATATTTTTTTTCAACCGGTTGAGCATGTATATTTTAAGTCACTGACCATACCCAACTAGTTGAATATTTTTTCTCAATCAGTTGAACTTTTTCTCATATAGTAGAAGGTTACCCTATTATGCTAATGCATTTCCCCAACTGATTGAGCTCTACACCAAATCATATTTTTGAACACCAAAGCCTACATAGTTAGCCCAGTCATCGGTTGATAAACATAATTAAATTGTAAACACTTAACTAAAGTTCTGAACTCTAATCATTTCAATAAATGATATATATATATATATATATATATATATATATATATATATATATATATAAAATCAATTAAACTAGCCTAAAGATCACAACAAACGAGTGTTACACAATACATACGCAAATAAGTAAGTAACCTTAATCTCTAAAGTAGATAAATTACTCTTTTATGCTATAATACCCGTATGAATTATGTTATGCTATGCAAATCAAATTCATGAGTTAGATAAGAATTTTTTGAAAAAACAATTGTATGTATATACCTATGTATCATATGTTTTTGTCATTCGGGAAGGTACTCGATCGGCATACCCCAACTCAAGGGGGTGTAGAGGTATGTTAACAAACCCGACTAAGGATGGAAGGTCATAGTGCATAATGTATGTTTCAAAAATTATGTTAACTCAGATGTAGTCAAACTACATGTATAAGTATGAATTTTGAACAAGTTATTGCAAAAGATCAAATATTTTATCTTTTTCTATGCTATTTATATTAT
>BRYE01000022.1:4247500-4250000 GCA_030159115.1 Actinidia arguta var. hypoleuca
TCCATGTAAACTTCTTCTTCTAAATTCTCATTCAGAAAAGTAGTTTTCACAGCCATTTGATGTAGCTCTAAATCATAATGAGCTACCAAAGCTATAATGATTCTTAAGGAGTTCTTTTTTGATACGGGAGATAATGTCTCCTTGTAATCATTGCCTCCTTTCTGAGTGAAACCTTTGACCACAAGTCTAGCTTTATATCGTTCAATATTGCCACTAGTATCGCATTTGATCTTAAAGACCCATTTGTAACCAACTTTCTTATATCCTTCAAGCAATTCAATGAGATCCCAGACTTCATTCTGATCCATTGCTTTTAATTCTTCATTTATGGCATCAATCAATTTATCAGAATTATTACTTTTCATGGCTTGAGGAAATAAAATCGGGCCTTTACTTGTCCCTATATCAAAATCAGATTCTTGTAGATATATCACATAATCATTCGGAATAGATAATCTCATTTCACTTTGAGATCTTCTTAATGCTACCCTTTGTGGTTCTTCTATTATCGATTCATTGGTGACAATCTCATTATGGAGTGGTTGTTCATTAGTTTGTTGCCCATCATTGTCAAACTGTTCGACAACTGTGGAAACAACTTCATTATAAGTTATATGTAATGGGACTCTTATCCTAACTTCTTGAATAACCATATTTAGTGGTTTATCACTCCCATTGATTTCACAATTTTCAATGAATCTGACATTATCAGTTTCTATAATTCTCATACTATGTGTAGGATAGTAAAACTAGTACCTTTGAATTTTTTAAGATAACCAATAAAGTAACTACTAATTATTCTAAATTTTAATTTCTTTTCATGTGGATTATAAATTCTAGCCTCTATCGGATAACCCCAAACATGCAAGTGTCTTAAACTTAGTTTTCTTTCACTCCACAATTCAAAAAGAGTCTTTGGAACTTCCTTACTAGGAATCCGATTTAACAAATATACAACGGTCTTAAGGGTTTCTATCCATAATGATATTGATAACAAGGAATTACTTAATATACTCTTAATCATGTCCATTAGAGTACGGTTACGCCTTTCAGCTACACCATTTTGTTGTGGCGTATCTGACATAGTATATTATGCACATATGCCACACTTTACAAGGAGTTTAGCAAATGAACTAGGACATTACTTTATGTCGTCATACCTTCCATAATATTCACCACCTCTATCCGATCTGATATTTTTATCTTTCTATCTAACTGTATTTCAATCTCAGTAATATATATATCAAGGACATCTACTGCTTGAGATTTTTCATGTAATAAATAGATATGATCATAACGTAAAAAAATTATCTATAAAGGTAAAAAATACATTTCTCCACCAAAAGATGGATTATCAAAAGCTCCACAAATGTCCAATGGATTATTTCAAGGAGTTCTGCACTTCTTGTGGCACCCTTTTTGGTGTGTTTGGTTTGTTTTTTCTTAATACAATCCACTCATATACCAAGATCAGTAAAGTCTAGATTCGAAAGAATTCTATTTTTTACTAATCTTTCTAACCTTTCTCTGGATATATGACCCAGTCATTTATGCCACAATATAGAAGAATTTTCATCCATCCAGTTACGTTTAGTTTCAACGTTATGATGCAGGGTTAGAAGAGTTTCAGCAAAAATGTCATCAAGCATTAATTGGTATAAACCTTTATGTAGAATACCAGAACCAATAAAAGAGATATTCTTAAATAAACCAATACTTTTATTATCAAATTTAAAAGTATATTCTTAATAATGTTATAGTGAATCTGTAAAGGTCCATACTTAGAAGGCAAAGAGTTCGAAATAAATTGAACAAGAAAGAACTCATCAATATTCATCCCTAAAAATTTTAGTTTAGCAGTTAGATTTGTCATTTCAAGTATATGTTCATGTATCTTAAGCGTACTATCAAATTTTATGATGGTAAGATTAGCCATAAGTGTCCCTACAAGGGACTTGTTAACAATATGGAAATATTCTTCCATATTATTAAGGAATTCCACAACATTATCAATTGTTGAAAGTGTTGTCTTGATATTGCTTGCTATAGTCATTCGCATAAACATAATGCTAAGTCTGTTAGGTCTGTTCCAGGCAGTAGACATAACTTTTTCATCCGTAGTGCTTGTTGCAGTAATAGCAACAGGTTTTTCAATTTGGAGTGTCAAGTAAAGATTTAGCACACCTAGGTGAAACTGAACTTATTCATACCAATCAAAAAATTAATTCCATTATCAGAATAGACAAATCATGTGAATGTAGCGAAATAGGAACTCAAGCTGCACTAAGATAAATGCTCACTACATTAATGCTCTGAGTAATTTATAATTAATTATGAGTTAGAATAAAATACATATTCTAACAAGCAATAAGTTGTATTATCATTGTAATATCCCGAACCTGAATAATCTTTATTTTATTACAAAATAGAAATTTTTGACATTAAATTTAAACCATTTAATACATCTTGGGATTAAATTAAAAGATTCATAACTTATGAA
>BRYE01000022.1:4257500-4262500 GCA_030159115.1 Actinidia arguta var. hypoleuca
CTTTTATTTAGAAACGTATTTCAAATTCAGAATCTAAATGGTCTAATATGGACATTCAATAAAATATTCGAAACTGAAATAATAGTTTTTAAACAGAAAACTTTCGGATTTTATAAAAATAGTTCAAGACCTTATAAAATTCTGAAAATTTTATATGTTATACATTTATATGTCTAGATATTGTGTATTTATTTTCATGAATTTAAAAAATTTATTTAATGCTCAAAATAATCTATAACCGAGTGTATGTTAGTAGAATTTTGTACAGAAACTGCGGTTATTTCATGAATTTTAAAAATAGTTATAATACTTAAAACATTATAATATCTTTACTGTAGATACATATATGTTTCTAGTATGTTGTGTAAAATTTTGGGAGTCAGATAATTTCTAAGTAATTTTATAAAAATCATATACCAAGTTGTTGTTGTTGAAAATAAAATGCAGAAATCCAATATGTATAAGGGGGTCATTAAATCCAATAGCAGCGTCTTTTAAAGAGATCATTAATTTATATAAGGGGGACATTAAAAGTCCCAATAATTACTTCATGGTGTCTTTAAAAGTCCATTAGCAGCTTTACGAACAATAATAATAACAATAACTATTATTTCATTGACTAGGCTTTTAAAAAGAATCATGTTAGTCCATCTATATATGTATCCAAATTTTATACATATATATATGATTTCATAAAATATAACCCGTGCACTAAACACATCTCTTACATGCCACATATAAGAAACCAATACACATTGCATAAAAATAAGAAAAAAAAATTATTGTTATAATATGCGGCATCGACCTGCTAGTCCGTTACAATCCATTATTCCTATCGTGAAAATGAAATCAAAATCACCCCTTGCATGATTGCCATCTTTATTGGTATATAAATACAAGCAAGTATAAAACATAAATAAAAAAGTTTTATGTTGATTCGTACACTGCCATCAGTCCTTTCAATAAATCAATTAACATTATTTTTATTTTATGACTATCAGGCATGCATACATATATCATATAAATAATCATGCATACATACATAAATATGTATATATATATCAAAAACAATAATAACCTAACTCTTATTATAATATATATATATATATATATATATATATATATATATATATATATATATATATATATAGGTCTTTCAACGTATCATCACCAAAACATCATACAGATAGCATAATGTAATTTTTCTCAATCATAGAACAGAAGGTCCGCCAAGATCAATAGTGTAATTAATTGAATATATTTAATTATTCTTAATAAAAAATCATGATGTTCATAACCAATGCTCTGTAAAATAATCTTAATGTTGTTATTTAATTAACAACTCATGAATTCAGGATTTTGAATTATCATGATTTTCACAAATTCACAAAACGGAAATACATAGAACATACCTGTAGATATAACATCAGACTTTTAAAGTGATTGACTTTAATATCTTATTAATCTCCTAGAAACTAAGCTTCTCTCTCTTGATCCTTAATCTTGATTATACATTAATGATGTGATAAAGTGTACATTTATACGCAGAGAGAGGACTAATTTTTTTATTAAACTTAAATTTACCAACCCATCAAAGTAGTTGTATTAGGAAATAATTTATCTTTTTTGATCAATAGAATAAAAGGTTATATGGAATAGGAGAATAAATCTTAACATGATAAACCCAATAAATGTATCTGATAAATATCAGATAAGTTATATATGCCACGGCCATAATTTATCTTACAGGCTTGTGGTTGTTGGCTCCAGGGGTGATGATGGTCAAAAGGAGGGGTCTCTGGTGGTTTAAGAGTTGTGGCCTTGTGGCCATTGGCTTATGCATGGTGGCAGTGGTCAAATTGGGTAGAGACATAAGCTGTATTGAAGCACTTGAAATGGTTTACCAGAAAGACCTGATTCGTGCGAGAGCCTTTAAAATTCAAATGTAAATAGGAAGTCATATTTTTGGTGGGATTCCACAATATTGGAAATTTTAAAAAATTCAAAATTCTAATAAATCTATGATGTTCGATTTGCGATTCATTTTTGTTTCTTTCTATGTCGAAGTTCAATGATTTGGGGATGGAATGATGAGAGAGAAATTTATGAATTGGTAAATTAAAAAGAAGTTTATGGAATGGTTTTCTTAATAAATTTATGTCATTTATACACCTTTAAGATTTTCTTTCATCTATGAACGTGTATTTTTAACACATAAGAGCATCCACATCAAGGTGACTATAAGCCACTTGTGGCTAATTTATCCAACGAAAATAAAAAATTGTTTCACATCAAATTAGCTAGAATAACTTGTAAGAATAAATTTGCTAAGTACCTATTCATATTTGTTTAATCATGATTCATATGTTATTTTAAGCATAAATTATATTTTGTCTTCCTATATTTTACTAAAATATTTTTTTAGATCCTTCCACTTTCAGTTGTATTAATTAACTTTTAAACTTGGTCTTTCCATTCGTATACCGTTAAACTAAAAATATATAAGTTGAAAAAAATATCACCGCTTAGAAAATATTTAAAAAATATTACCGTTTGAATAATATGATCGTTTTAAAATGTGGCCATTTTAAAAATATATCATTTAAAAAATATTACGATTGTAATAATGTGACCACTTAAAAAATATGCCGTTAAAATTTTTTTGAGAATATAATAAATAAATAGTAAATAAATAATATTCGAATAAAATAGAATTAGAGTAGAGAGATCGATAGACAAGGGCAAAGGGACATAGGAGCAAGTGGAGTCAATTGATCCCACTGAAAAAAATTACACTATTAGCCCTTTTATAATTTAATATAAATATAATTTTGTCCCCATAAAAATTAGTAATTTATCCTCAAAATATATCATAAATATAATTTTGACCTCACAAAAAAAAGTAATTTATCGCTAAAATATATCATAAATATAATTTTGACCTCACAAAAAATTATTTTCACAAGTTTGACCCTACTGAAATTATTTTCTGACTCCGCTACCGCGGCTGCCAATAGAGTTGGCGTTAAAAAACTGACTAGTTAAAGTAGAATTCGTAATTTTTGAGTTATAATTTGATTCAAATTTAATGAAACTAATATGGATGCTCTAGTATGTTGAAATGTGTATTTTTAAATTCTAAAAGAAATTAAAATTATAAAAAAAAATGAAACTTTCAAGTCCTTATAGCTGAGATCGTTTTTCAGTAATCTATAGATATGCAACATCCACCGCTACACACTTACATGCAAGTACGTGGTGGAGCCCAGATGACATTTTTATTTCAGAGATTACAAATATTGCTATTGTTAATGGTATGCTACTGATGACTGATGAGAGAGAGAACGGATTCAAACTTTCACGGCTCATAGCCGCCGACACCGCCTCCGTATCCGGAACCGTACCCGGAGCCGCTTCCCGAGCCATAGCCAGAAACACCTCCGCCGCCTCCGCCCCCACCCCCACCCCCACCCCCGCCCCCGCCCCCGCCGTTTCCTCCACCGCTTCCATAACCAGAACCACTACCACTTCCGTACCCGGACCCACTTCCGGATCCTCCGCCAGAACCGCCGCCGCCGCCGCCGCCACTTCCTCCTCCACCACCACCGCCCCTTCCTATCCCACCACCGGACCCGTACCCAGACCCGTACCCAGAACCAGACCCATGTCCAGATCCCGACCCTCCGCCGCCCCCACCCCCACCCCCACCTCCACCTCCACCCCCACCCACCCCACCGCCATTACCATACTCACCATTACCAGACCCAGACCCAGACCCGCTCCCCGATCCGTAACCCGACCTCGACCCTATTCCAGTCCCACCACCACCGCCTCCGCCTCCTTCACCGCCACCGCTTGATTTGGCGATGGGCCTAGCGGCAAAGCAAAGGTCCACAAAGAAGAGAATCAAGAATGCAACCCCTATCATCTTAGAGCTTGCCATCTTCATGGCTAGACACCAAAGAACTGTGTGTGTGTTTTTGTTTATAGGTGGTTTGGGAAGGAATGGTTGTGAGTAAAAGAGTAGGGGTAGGGGTAAGCTATATATAGGCATTGTGAAGCTCACTTTTTTTGGGGGGTGGGGGGGGTAACGTGTGTTGAAATTCTAGTAGCTTCTTTGACATGTAAGTATTTTAGAGCTAAAGTATGAACAAGAAGATAGAGGTTAGTGGTGTCGGTGGCGAGTGGTTAGTGCTCTATGTGATTATGGGGGGTTGACGGTGGTGGACTGTCTTCTCTCGACGGGTGGTCATGCAATATTCTCTCTCTCTCTCCCACTTTTGACTTGAGGGGTCTAAAAAACTAGTTATAGGATATGGGACCAGTGGGATTCGCTTCACTAGCTCCTTTGTTCATATGTTCACACGTAGAAAGGGTACAGTGGCACTCACTTTTGTTTTTGGTGAAATGGATTTTCTCTTTAATTTCTCCCTTTTTTCCTTGGTGTTGATTTTGTAGCTGATTTTGCGCTAAAATATGGCAATTTTTAGATTTTTGGACTCCTCCTATTAAGAAGAAATAAAAAATTATCAAACAATAAAAAAAATCGCTAAAAATCAAAAAAAAATCAAAAATCAAACCAAAAAAGTTCACTTAAGCGTATGCTTTTTTATGGCTCGTTTGGCCTAATTTTTTTACAATTAGAAAAAAAATGATAAAATGGCATGATAAAAAATAAAAAATATCACATCATATCCCATACCACTAATAAAATTATAAATCAAAAAAATTGCATGATTTTTAATTATTTCAAATCATAAAATTAATAGCTAAGACTATTATAAAATTAAATATTTTTTTAAAAAAATTAAAATGATGATGGCCCCAACCACCCCTTGTGTTCATCCCTAGATAATATTGCATGAGAATAAAGGTTAGTATGGTGTTGCTTTCTCACCATTTTATTTTCACTACCCAACAAACCATAGTCAAAAAATCACATTAATTATGATGGAGTAAGAACTAGTTAGTAGATGGAATGAGAAAATTCAACTCATTTA
>BRYE01000022.1:4272500-4282500 GCA_030159115.1 Actinidia arguta var. hypoleuca
ACCAGTAGTGAAAAAAGTATTACCGGTAAGTCAGACCCTCGAGCCAGCTTCAAGAAACAAAGAGAACTAGCAGTAGAGAAAATGTGACTACTGGCAAGGGTGTCCATGGTCCGAATTGGTTCGGTTCCATAAGAATCCAGTACCCATACTATTTTTAATGGTTCTAAAAAAATGAGGACCGTAACATAACCATTACAAATATAGAACCAAACCAGAATCAATCCGCCTTATCGGTCCGATTTTGATTTGATTTTGATTCAATCCAATCAACATTTCAAATATTTTTGCAAAATATGGAATTGTAAACAAAGTTGTTCATTTTAATAATAAAAGTAGTTTTATTTGTTTTAAATAGATGTAGAAAACCAATTGATAAAATCTTGGGTAGAGAAAGAAGGTGGAAATGTTTTGATGGAAAGAGGATGGAGTAATCCCAATATCCATGGAAGTGAAAAGGTTGCTGCTGGGGAAAGCCAAAGCAATCACGCGCGTATGTGAATTGCAGAGGTTGGGTGTTAGGTTCCATATATATATATATATATATATATATATATATATAGTTTCGGTTTGGTTCAAACCATGGTTTGAAGAACCGGTAATCAAACCAAATTTATCGATTCTTAATTTTTAAAAACCTGAACCTAGCCATTAAATCATATAATCAATACAAAAGGCATGGTTCGGTTTGGTTCAGTCCAGTTCATCGGATTTTGTTTTTTTTTGTACACCCTTAACTATCGGTAGACGTCGCAAAAAAATAGAAGATTCCAAATCTTAGAACTCCAAACTTTTTAAATAAGCCAAATCTTCCATTTAGGGTTCAACACCCAAAATAATGCCTCAATAGGCTAAGTATAATCTATTAACAACAACACCAAGATTAAAACCCACTAGAAAACCCCATTTACCTCAATAAATACAATGCAAGCTTCAAAAGGATGAA
This sequence comes from Actinidia arguta var. hypoleuca, assembly GCA_030159115.1. Classification (NCBI taxonomy): domain Eukaryota; kingdom Viridiplantae; phylum Streptophyta; class Magnoliopsida; order Ericales; family Actinidiaceae; genus Actinidia; species Actinidia arguta. The sequence continues at coordinate 4,273,444 of BRYE01000022.1, forward strand.
AAAGATGAGATGATGCCTCAAACTCCACTAGCTCCGATTTTAAACTTTCTTGGCTCAAAGCGAAGCCCCCGTTGAGAAGACAATCTTCTTCCAAAGGATTACTACTCAAATCACACCTCACACACTCAAATCTAAGCTTCAAGAAGCAAACCCTAGAGAGAGAGAGAAGATAAGAGTAATGTGTTTAAAAATAAATGCTTAGGTCAAAGAAGAGAAAGATATACACAATAAATGTCCGTTTGGCCTTAAGGCCTTGTTTGGCTCAACACCTAAACTCAAACTAATCATGGGCCAAGTTAATTTGGCCCACTCTCTCACTCAACCCACTTGTAACCCATACAAGCCCACAATAAATTTTCATCAAGCCCAATGTAAAATATACTTGGCCCAACTACCCCACATGTGGCACAATTAAATTAAATGGGTCAAATTATACTAAAGTCTAAAATTATCTATATATAAAGAAAACTTTTGAAACCTTACACCTCTGGAATCATTTGGACGCACTATGTACCGGGTGTTCCCATCGAGTTTGGGAAATCTTGAGTTGAAATGGTTAAACACCCGCGAGATCAATTGGAAGCATCCACTACCTCACCGAGTCATTGGTGGCCTGATTTGTCACGAACAAAAATTTGCCAAAAGGCATTGAGTCTCTTTCGACACTCTAAAAGAGAAAGAATGAATCGCTCTGCAATTACATCAAGCGCTATTGGGAGACGTATAACAAGATCGATGAGTGTTCTATGGAATTAACAGTAGTTAGTTACAAGCTCGGATTGACTTCGGGATAGAAACTGTAGGAAGACTTGACTCTGAACCCTTCAGCCAACCTCCGAGACCTCATGTCTCAGTTTGAAATGTTCAGGATTGATTTATACACCGAGTTTCTGCTAAAAAATATCTTGTCCAAAGCAGACTTGTCCTGGTGACTCTCCAAATGGGCCGTCGAGCTTAGACAATCGGACATAAAATTACTACCAAGGGCAATAAGACAAGTCTTGTTTGATTTTGTAGCTGAGTTCTCACCCTGAACTATGAGTTCATAGCAGGGTTGCCTTGCGTCTACACACAGGGAGAAGGAAATCTCAATAGGAAAGATAGCTGAGACCAAATCAACACTTAAGGGTCCCAAGATTATCAAAGAACCACCACAAGTTGATAAGGTAACCATTGCTGGGAGAATCACGGAGGGTCCTAAGGCTGATATAAAACCACCTCATATTGATCTCTCCTCAGCATGGAAAATGTTCGTTGAAGAAGCAAAAAATAACCTAGGTTAAATTTCCTTATAATAAATAACGAGGTCGAATATGAAATCTTCATTGCGGGACTTCAGTCTGCTAGCAAGCAAAAGGATCCCGAGCTCCATATTTTTAGTAATTTAAAATTGGTAGTCAACTAAGTCACAAAAAAATTTAAAGCTTGGGGAGCCAAGATGGCTAAGTATTTGGCAATCGCAAAAAACCTCATCGAATTCAAAGAAATTAAAATCGAGCAGGTGGGGAGGGACTTAAATTCACACGCAGATGCATTGGTAGACTTGGCATCGATTTTTGAGGGAAAAATTGGTCGGCCCATGACAAGTTGCTAGAGGACAAGAAAGAGGCGCACAAACTCTGAATAAAATCAGCGTGATTCTGAATCTTCCATATGGGGGACTTGTACAAAAGATCATTTTGGGGCTCTACCTACTGTACGTCGATCCAAGCCTTGTCGAAGATGTACTGTTTGAAATCCATTAAGGCATTTGTAGACTATAATCCGGGGGAGGATCATTGGCCCACCGAGCTCTGACTCAGTGATACTGGTGGCTCTTCATATAGAAAGACATACAAGTGTGCATCCGTAAATGTAAAAAATGTAGCTCTTTTCCCCTCTAATTCATCAGCCAACAAAGGACTTAACTCCTCTTACGACTAGCCCAAATCAAAGAGATGGACGTAATCAGATTCATTTGAAGAAACAATCTTTCCAAATTTAGCATCCTTAGAGCGCTTCTATTAGACAACATAACTCAGTTTGTAGGCCAGAAAGTTAAGGACTTATTGGGGAAACTAAAAGATCAAATTCTATAACTTAACACCGAGCTACCCTTAGTGTAACGGGCAAGCTGAGGTCACCAATAAGACAATCATGAACGGGATCAAGAAAAGGCTTGAAGAAGCCAAAGGCAAATGGGTCGAAGAACTGCTAAACATGTTGTGGGCCTTTCGTACACACCACGAAAAGCAAAGAACGAAATGCCTTATGCTTTGGCTTTCGGGTTCGAAGCTATAATCCCGTTAGAGATCGGCTTGACCACAATACAAACCGAAACATATGACATTAATTATAATGCGGAGGTCCTAGCTCAGGACCTTAACCTTGCCAATGAACGAAGAGAAAGCGCACTAATATGGAGATAGACTACCAAAAGCAGATAACCAAGACGTAAAACCAAAAAGTCCAGCATAAATAATTTTCAGTTGGACATCTAGTTTTGAGAAAAGTTATTGGAAATGCCAAGAACCCAGCAGACGGGAAGCTCGGTACAAATTGGGAGGGTTCATACAAGATAACTAAGTTTGCCAGCAAAAATGCTTACTATGTCAAAGCTACGAGGGAAAACAAGTCCCGAGACATTGGAATTCTAACAACTTGAATAAGTACTATCAATAAAGTATAACTCTCTTAATAAAACTTGTACATATATCAGTTACATTTGTAAAAAGGCTGCCGCCTAAAAACTCAATTTTCCATTATTATCAAAACTAGATACTTTCCTTATTATGCAAGAAGAACTTGGTTTAAAACTTTCTGAAAAGTACCTCTATTTTGTTCAATAAAAATAATCACCCTCTTTCCTTAAAGATGATTTATTATGGGAAATACTCTCCATTAGCCTAAGCATGGGCTAGGTTGGCCCTAAAGAAAACTAGACTAGTCACTGAGCTAACTAAACATAAGCATGAATTCTTAAGTGCACACAAAACAAGCAGCGTGTAACGATGCATATTTTTGCTAGGGCATGGTTTTGTTCAACCGAGCTGGGATGTGTTACAATAAAAACTATATTTGTGCTATGGGCATGCAAACAACAAGTATTTTCCAAGGCAAAAGAGATCTAGAAGAAAGGTAAATACAAGTTGGGAAAGAGAAACACAACTTAAATTCAATAGAAAAGGGGCGAATAGGGATCAAGGAAATCTAGGAGCTCAACCTCTAACACTAATTTAGCCCACTTAGGATGCAAAAATACCAAGCTCAGTCAAGCAGGCAATCCAACCTTCTTGATAAATGTCGGGGTAAAGCTTAGCCACTTGACGGTCATAGTTGTCACTAACATGGCCGATGCTCTGGTTGAACACTTGCTCGTAGACCGAGCCGCAAGTCATCTTTTGGAGCTCGACAAGATCTTGTAGAGCCTTATCCCTCTGGGCTAAAGCGGTAGGAGCTTCATTCTAGGTCTTGGTGGCGACTGCATAACCAGCATCCAGAGCATCTGTAGCAGTGGCCAAATCCAGCTTCAGTTGATTAACAGTGGCAAGGGTGAGCTTCGCTGACTTCTACTTGAATTCCAAGATATAAACTTTCTTCTTCATCATTTTTAGCTGAAAAGATTGCTGCTTCATACAATCTGAGATTGTCATTGCTCTCTACAAGCTCTATAAAACAAACCAGAATAAACCGCCAACTGTCCAACTGTGCAAGAAAGTAATCAAAAACAACTTAGCTTAGCTTTATACTTGAACTTGCCGCATTACCAACAAGTCTTGCGTTTCCTTAGAGCCTCCGCTGTAAGGTCGACAACATCATTCGGAAGCATGATAGCCCATGCCAGAGCTAGACTGGTATCGTGGTTCTCGTTAGTATCGACCGTGGTGACCTACTTGCCGAGCATAACAATAGAAAACTCGAGATTCCAAAGTTTGGCTTGTTTGGTAGGAGACAAGGAGGCTAAACTCGTTTTGCTGCCTTCTTGCCCTTACGCTTGTCACAAAGTGGGGCATCAGACAGACTACCCTTAACCTTGGGGGACATAGTCAGTGCCAAAGTCGGATCCTAGATTGGCAGCGGAGTTTGGACAACTGGGGGGATCGGTGGCACGGGGGAAGAAATGGACGCTAGAGTTTTCTTCTGACCAAGCGTCTTGAACTTTGGACTCATATGAACTTCTCTTGAGCTCAAGTTGGCAACACTATACCATGTATATGAGTGTTCAATTTCGTTTTTACCCACAGACCAAAGTCGATCCAAACCAAGGTCGTCGAAGTCATTAGAATCCGAGCTCAATAACAGAACTGGAGCAACAACCCTTCGCCTCCTCCTCACAAGATGGGGAGCTTCTTCTTTGTCATCACTGGTTGAATCGAAGCTAGAGGAACTTTATGCAGCTCATTTGGAGGAGTCATGCTCTTTAGCTATTGTAGAACCTTTGTCAAGCTCAGCAATGAGTTCTTCCAAGCTGAGTGAACAATGCGGAAGAGAATGGACCTAAATATAGAGAGGTGGAAGTCTCACTTCACCGAGTTATGCAGTTTGGTGCAGAATCATAAGGTGGTAGACTGACCCATATTGCAAAATCTCCGAAGTCTTGCAGGAAATTTGGGGGTTATTATTCAAGTATTTAATAGTTGGTTTGCACTCCTCAGACCTTTTCCAAAAGTTGTAATTAAACTCTGTTACAAATAACCGAACTACAATTAGAGCCATTATTTTCAGAAACTACAAAAGTATATCATTAGTAAAGCAGTACATAAGCTTACTATTTGGGAGATGACCCCTATGCCTGGGGAAGGAAAAGAGACCATTATCTCCGGCTCGGAATTCCTAGTTTCTCGAGACCTAAACAAACTCATCAACATACAAATCCTTGTTCGGGATCTTGATAACTAGCCTCGTGTGGGGCTGCTATGGATTCCTAAGCCTAAGGTAATGGTTGAACTTAAGTAAGTTTGTGTTGGGATCCCTCTTCGGTCTAACTACTGTATATAAATGCAAAAGGTTCGAGGCACTAAAAGCGATGTCTTACTGCTGCATATGTGTGTCCACCATGAGCATGGTCCAAACAAAGTTCACTGACACTTGTATGAATGTTAGATGACAGTGCGCCATCACTTACTTCAGCATCGGATAAATAGAGAAATCGAAGCCCGGCCTGATAGTTAACTAGATACGTATCGGGATTCGGTTCCCATCCCCCTCAACGGTGTCAGCATTCTCATTGGTCCTTGTTATCTTTATTTGTACGTCATTTGGGATACCATGGTCGGTCCTAAATTCATTTAAGGCATCATCGTCAAGCACCAACAATTGAGCTCGATTCAAATTCATGTTCTAGAAACAAAAGCAAACGGTAAGAATAATCTCAACTACGTAGATATGATGATCGCTGAAGGCAAAGTTAATTGATCTCAATGCGAACTTTGAACTCTGACCTAGAAGGCACTTAGGCATATTTTTTACCCTTAGGGACAACTATCAAGCCCCCCATTACCTCAATCCAATCTTGGTAGCGCAAGGAGCTTAAAGGGGCAACACTATAATTCTGTTAAGGTGATCCTTTTTATAGTCAATCCAGATCCGTTCCATCAGGGGAAATGGGTCGAGAGCAGTCTGATATACAAAACATCAAGAAACTTAAAATATCCATCAATGGTGGATGGGCAACCAGGGATAAGGCCCAGAACCAGCAAAATGGCTGACATTACAGGCAAGAAATAATTAGGATTCAAGGAAAGGGAAAGCCCAAATAAATAGCAAAGAAAGAAATCTGAACTATGGTAGAAAGGAATTTACAGAAGAGCAAGAGGAAAAACATACAAAAAAGTATTAGAGAGCAAAGGCCAGAGGACGGAGAGCAGCCGGGAGCAACTGTGATGGTGTCATGGACGATGGTCAGACGATAGCGGAACTGACGAAGCTCTCACTTTCTCTCTATAAAACTCTCTCAGGCATAGTTATCAGAATCGGACCGGACAATGAACCAGTCAAGACACCGGTTCAACGGTTCACTAGTTTAACCACGGTTCAACCGATCTTATAATTAATAAATAATAAAAATATATTTGTATTATAAATAATAAAAAAGAAATTTTTTTTTACGCCTTCAACTACTATGTAGGTGTTTGAAAGTTGATTATGAAAAATATATTTAAAAGTATCAAAATATTACATGGAATATTATTATTTTTATATTTTAAAAATTATTTTGTGAAAATTTTGGGTGATTTCAAATAGTTCAGCGATTTTGGTTGCGATTAGAGATTATTCGATCGGATTTTGTGTAGATTATTAGAGATTGGTGTGATTATATCTCTTGTTGATGTTCTCGATCGCGATTTTTGACAGATTGAAAATTTAAAGGTGTGATTGTGTCTCTCGTTGAGGTTTTCAATCGCGATTTTTGACCGATTAAAAATTTAAATATTGATCTCACAAGATTTAACAAATCAATTTTTTAGGATTTCCAAAATAATACATGAAATATTATAATTTTTTAGGGCTGTCAAAATATTATAAAATTATCAAAAAAAAATTAAAATATTTTTTTGTTATAGAAATTTTGATTTGTTAACAAAATATTGATCTGTTAAAAAGTGGCCAGTTTTTTCCGTTAAAATATTGGCCAATTCGATAAAATACCGATTGATTCAATCGGTTCGCTTGTATTTCTGATAAAATATATTTACCGAACCGATAAAGTGCCCGATTCTGATAACTATACTCTCAGGTTACTAATGAATAGTGGCCATGGAAAGATGGCTATTTATAGAAATCCAAGAGGTGAGAAAAAGCCCGCCAAAAACATTCTAAAGGTGCGTTGTTCGGCGGGCCAAACATCCGTTAAAAAACAACCGATAATGGACACATGGTGGCCCAACCGTCACGTGTTTCAACCAAATGACACCAAATGAACCTTAATGGTAGGTGGGCACTCTGGTATCCATGCGCAGACTGAGCTCATAAACTAATCATACTTTGACGAGTGGCTCAACAATATGGTGAAATCATGGATCTAAACAGAAGGAAAACAACTAGCACACATTAGCATGCCCACTAGGCTCTCACTTTAGGTGTCAAGCACGTCCAGTTCATATTACCTCGATAAGCATTGATCCAGCTCATGCGAACTGAGAGATTACCAGACGTTGCCACTCCCTGAGCTAAGACAAGCACCACTGTCGAGATGTCGCTCTATAGCAAGCTCGACAAGGAAATCGCGTTGAGGCTTGGCCGAGTTGCAACAATTGTCGGCGATCTCAAGACACGACAAGGGACAAAAGATGACTTGCATGGCAAAAATTTCTCTGACATCCCCATGCTTGGATTAAGATGTCGAAGGCATGATGGGAAGGTACCAACAATGCCCCAAAGGAATGGCTGGGTCATCCACTTACTCACTGACACAGCAGTCAGCGTGTTCAAGCACGTGCCGAGGTGCATGCTATTCAATAACGTGATAGTTGGCACGTTCAGGCTTGCGTCAAACTGTGCTATATAAGGTCAGCCCATATTCTCTCAAAGGTATGCAAACTTAACTACCCTAAGCTTCTACTCTCTCTCTCTATATATATTCATACTTTAAACCTCCGATAGTAAGGTCTCAATTTTTTTATGAATATGGATAATTAGGACGTATATATGATGTCATAATGCCACGTATATATATATATATATATATATATATATATATATATATATATATATATATATATATATGTCGTTATAGACTTCAGTATAATCGGACCCATCTAAATTAAGTTGGATTTTGCGATTGGGCCAAATGGATTGAACACAAGATTGATTTTAGTTTGGGTTTGTTGCTTGGGCCGAACAAAGCCCAAGGCCAAATGAGGGCATTTAGGTCATTTTCTCTTTGACCTAAACCCATTAATGCCAAATTTATTTGGAATTTTACTCCATTTTTTTCTTCATTCTCTCTCGCTTCCCTCTCTCTAAAGTTGTGAGCATTTGAACTTAGATCTAGCTGAGTGAGGTGTAATTCGAGTGATGATCCTTTGAAGAAAAATCATTTACTCGACGGGAGTTTTATTTTCAACCAAGAAGATTTGGGATTTGAAGAATTCGGGATTTTGGGCATCACCATTGTTGTGGAACTTTTCATTACTTGGATTTGAGGTAAAGGGGGTTTACTTGTTGGGATTTTTCATTGGGTTTGTTGTTAATGGCTTATTTAGTCTATTGAGGCAATTTTTTGGGTGTTGAATCCTAAATGAAAGATTTGGTTTAAACCAAAAAAGTTTGGAGTTCGTAGACTAGGTGTCGACATCTATTTTTCAGGTGTTAACACTTTCGAACAGTGAACTTGGCATTTTGGCTACTGATCGTTTTGACTTTGTGGGAGATTGAGATTGTGATTTTGTCCCATTGTCTACCGATGTGCGTAGACAAGGGGAATTGAATTTTCTTTTATCGGCTTGTTTGATTGACAAAAGTAGTGTAATTAGTGTGGTTTTGCCACCAATCATTTGCGGATGTTCTGATACTTTTCTAAAAAATTTGATAGAGTTACCACCATATTGTAAGAGGTGTAGGACCAACAGATTGAATTAAAACTTTGATTGTCGATCATCGTAGTAAGAGAGTGATTAAATTTTTGTTTATCATAGTTGTTACGATGTTGGGATTACTTGTCATTATTTTAAAATAAAATGTTGAGAACCCTAGTAGTAATGTTGCGTCATCTTAGTCCCCGTAATAGTTTGAGTCATCTTTTAACCGATTGTTAGTTGATACATACAAGATGAATATGGAAATGTAGTGTCTGCCATTTGGAGATTTTACTTACCATGTTTTGTGGATTATCGATTGCTTCGAAGATTGGGATAGAGTTCGCTAGTTATTTTCTTTTTAGCATTAGGTTATTTAGCAACACTTCATGGTTTTGCACTACTTTTTGGTATAATTGAGGTGATTAGCCATTTTGGTTTAGTTTCTAGGATGTAGTGTACATGAATGTGAGATCGGATGTGGAAATGACATGTGTGAGTGGTGTAGGCTAATTTTTGGGTAGTGAATATTTTTAAACATTATTTTGTGTATAAAGATTTC
>BRYE01000022.1:4342500-4345000 GCA_030159115.1 Actinidia arguta var. hypoleuca
TAAGTCGAGGCATAATTCAGGATAAAAAAACAAATGAAATGTATAAAATGAAAAAAGAAAATCAAGCATTCGAATTTTCCCCATTTGTCCCCAAACCCGACCCAAATTTGATCGGGGTTGTCAACTCAACTCCATACCCGCCCAACTCTATTAATTCATTTTCAAACCATTCTTAACAAGGTCCAGTAAGGTCGGGGATAATCGAAAGTCTTTGTCAATATACTAATTTTATATGCTTGATAGTTGATTAATCTATTAAATAAAAAATCAAGTTTTTATGAAATAAACAGGTTAAATAAAGTCTTTGTCAATATACTAATCTATTAAATAAACATGTTAGAGTTTCATCGTCATTTTAGATAATATAGCATGAGAGACTTAATAACTCACTATTCATTTTTTCTCTCTTCTTGTTTTTGTTCATCTCTCTCTAAACTTTATTTTTTACAAAAAAAATAATAAAGCCCAAATTAATCAAAAATAAAAAACCCAATTTTGCATGAATATGGATTTAAGTAGTTTTTTTTTAAAAAATAATAATAGTTTTTTTTTCTGTTTTCGATTCCTATAGTCAACACAAACTGTTAAAGTAAAAAAAAAAAGTGACCAAAAAAATAAAAAAATTGCACTAAAGACAAAAATAATTCAAAAATATAAATTATTGCTAATATTTTTTTGTATGAAAAATATTCTAAATATACATGCCTAAATATAATCTTTTTTATATCTATCAAATAAATAGTGAATCATGGTCTTTTTAGAAAATTTTAATCAAATACACAAAAGTTATCTACATTAATTATATAAAACAACATAGTTTTGATAAAAATGACATCTCCATTGCGTTGAATGTAACGGAGAGGATCATAATCCCTTCTGCCTCCAAACCCTATCCATACCAGCCTATACAAAATTAAATTTTTTGCAAATCTATTCCATTAGAGTAGGATAAGCGGTAATCATTGGGTCTGGGCTTTTTTTGACAAACATCAAGTAATAGATTTTTTTGAGCTATTAATTGCTTTGGTTTTTTTATTTTATCTTTTGTCATTATTGAACCTTTTTATTATTTAATAAAAAAATATACTTTTTAATTCTTTTTGATTAGAAGAATCTGAAAATGTAATTTTTTAAAAAAATATGATTAAAGATCTATCTTGAGAAATAAATTGTTTTTTATGTTTGAATAAAACTTTTACATTTTCAATTTTTTCTCATTAATAGAAAATATAAAAGTATAAAATGTTGATCAAACAGTAAAAAAAATTAGCTAATGATAAAAAAAATCGAAAATCAAAATAGCCAAAATAGCTCAAATAAATCTAGCCCAATCAACTTCTGCGGATGGGGCCTAAAAAGTTGGGGCGGTATGGACCACAAACGGCAAAGAAAGTAAAAGGGCCATTGAGTGATATGATTGAGGTGGAGCCCAACACCAAAGCGCTGTAATGTCTGATATTAGAGGCCCACTGGGCTCTATACCCTTTGTCCCCCTTTTGTATCATTCTTTTTCCATGTTCTTCGTGGGCGATAACCAAGCCCAATGAGTTGAACAAAAGACTATTCAAACTTGATTTAAAAATTTAATGAGTTTTAAAATTGGGTTTGAGCTCAGTTTTTTAGCACACGAATTGAGTTCAAACGAGTTTTAATCGATTTGGGCTCAAATTTTTTTACACATTCCAAGTTTATCAAGTTAAGTAGTAGATTTTCAAGTTTTGGTATAAAAACTTAACAAGTTTAAAAAAAAGGTTCAAGCTATGTTTGTTTAGGTGACAAATCAATATCAAACAAGCTTTCAATGAGCTAAACACAAGCTAAACTCGAGTATCAGGAGCCACTAGTTTAACTGGCAACGACTTGTGTTCCCAATATTATTGTGAATTAAAGTTTTAAGGACAATCACTTTGTGCATATTATGTTAAAAATTAAGTTAGTATATACTCTTTTTCCTCATAGACACTCATTAACGAGTATTAATTGAATGTAATTTTTGGTACCGAAATGAAATGAAATGAAAATTAAAAAAAAAAATTAAAAATTGAAACCAAAATGGCAAGTCCACTTAAATAAAGGAGAAGAAAAATAAAATTAGAAAGAGGGATGCTGAATGTGCTATATAAAGATTTTAATACGAGAAGAAAATAATTTTACTTATTTTTTCTTCCAAAACAGCCAAATAAAAAAAAAAAAGAAAAAGTATGTATTCGTTGAACTCGCTCAGCCTCAACTAAAATCCATGTTTGTGGTGTGTATCCCTACATTCTCACCAGTTAGCACCACCGTGAATCCAAAGTCATCCTAAGGCTAACTTCTTTTCTTAGTTTTTTTTCAGTGTTTTGGGATTAGGTAGTGATGACAAGTGTCATAAGCATAGCCTTATACCCATATTTCAAAATCACTATGTAATCCAACTCTTCTCTGTTTCTCTCTCTCCAAACCCTGTCTCTGTTTCTTTCTCTCTCTATCCTACCATGGCGGTAGCAGAGCTGTACCCTTC
>BRYE01000022.1:4350000-4352500 GCA_030159115.1 Actinidia arguta var. hypoleuca
TTCTTGTCTTTCGTGGCTCGAGGAAGTACCCCCGCAATGTCCATTCCCCACTGAGTGAGAGGCCATAGACTGGTGAGCGTGGTCAAATCCCTAAATGGCTGGTGAATAAGGGGAGAAAAAAGTTCACACTTCATGCACTTGCGGACATACATTTGGGCATCCTTTTGCATATACGACCATCAATATCCTTGTGTTATAGCTCGGTGCGCCAACGATTTGCCTCCAAAGTGTGGTCCGCAAACTCCCTTATGAATTTCGAACAAAACATCTCCCACTAAGCCCGGACGAACGCACCACAGAAAAGGCCTTGAGTAAGACTTCTCATACAAGTTTCCCGTCGATAAAATCCAAAAGCATGTTGCCTTCACTCGGAATTTGGCTAGATGTTAAATCCACCAGTTGATCGATCTTTGACAGGGGGAAGGAGTCCTTCACACAAGCTCAGTTGGGTCTTGTAAAATTGACACACTCTCCACTTGCCATTTTTCTTCTTTACCACCACTGTATTGGATAACTAGCTTGGGTAAAGAACCTTAGTTATTGCACTTGCCTCCTTTATCTTCTTGACCTCCTCTATCATTGTGTCCACATGTTTTGCCGGAGATCTTCTCATCTGCTACTTCACAGGCCAAACTTCAAGCATGACATTGAGCTTGTATCTAATGAAGTTTGGATCGATCCTCGGCATCTTTTATGGCCTCCATCTGAAGACCTCGATGTTTGCTTTCAGAAACTCGATGAGCTCGGTTTTCTCTCTTTCATGTTTGAGCCAATAAGAAAGAAACGGTCCGAGCTTGGCTCATCGAGCTCATAGCGAATTAGGTCCTCGACTACTTTGTCTTTCCAGCACTTCCCTCTCCTCTTCCACAGACTGCACTTCTTTCATAGCTACGTTAGTGCTAACTGTGGCGAGGTAGCACTGCTTGGCTGTAACTTGTTACCCGTAAAGCATTTATTATCCCATGGGTGGGAAATTTAATGACCTGGTGCAGTGTGGAGGCGATTCCCTTCATCCTTTGAAGCCAATCTCGACCAATGATCGCATTATAGGGAGAAGGGAATGTCTACAACTAAAACTCGATCTCTAGCTCCTGAAAACTGACTCGGATTTTAAGGGTCACGGTTCCCTAGGGCCTGTGAGCCTAAGCATTGAACCTGACTAACGTAGCTCGGGTCGGCTTCAGATCAGCCTTAGTAAATTTTAATTGTTTAAATAAATCATAATACATTACCTCAACTGAATTGTCGAAGTCCACTAGGCTTCGTTTGACGTCGTAACCGAGGATATGGAAATGAATGACCAAGGGATCGTTGTGGGGGTGCTAGACTCGTGCGAGATCTGCCTTGGTGAAGGTGATGCTTGGCTCAAATGATCTCAAGCTCGGAATCATGTGGAATCCTGATCATGTGAATGGTCCTGATGGGGAGGTCTTTCTCCAAGGCATTGTCGACATCTTCCCTGTCTTGGTCAAACCTTGGATTAGGTCTGACCTCAATTTCCTCTGCCTTTTTCTTTTTTTGATCAACGAATTGCTTCAAGTGTCCTGCCTGAACTAGAACCTTGGATTAGGTCTGACCTCAATTTCCTCTGCCTTTTTCTTTTTTTGATCAACGAATTGCTTCAAGTGTCCTGCCTGAACTAGTTGATCCAAGAAAGACTTCAACGCTTTGCAATTTTCAATTTTTTGTCTTTTTCCCCTTCTCTTTGTTGTAATCGCATTTCCATTGTTGGTTTCTTTTCTTCGGGTCTTCTCTAATTTGGAGAAGCTTCTTGTAGCATGGCTTGTCTCGGATCTTGGCGAGGAGCTTATAGATTGGTTCTTGGAATACCACATGAACTCTCCGCCTTATTCGTTCTTCGCGCTCTTCCACGCTCTCCTTGCATCGTTTGAGTGAGCCCTCTCCCTTGGAGGATGTCCCTTCCACTCTTTCGCCCTGTTTAATATCGTCCTCCAACCTAGTGTACATTTCCACCTGGGACATGAGTTCTTAGAGGTTGGTTGGGGGGTTAAACGTCTAGCCGTCCCAAAGTTTCTCGCTTGGAGTCGGCCTGATCTTGTAGCTGACTGTCATGAGCTCCTCTGAACACAATTCAATCTCATTGTATATCTCCCAATACCTCTTGCTGTAATTGAGAAATGTCTCATTCTTTCCCTTTTGAAGTATCAGAAGGGAACTCATGCCCCTGGGTGCTTTGGTGTTGATGACAAACTGAGCCACGAATAACTCGAACGATTAGAGAGAACTCCCGATTGACCATGGATGGAGTTTGTCGAGCCACTTCAGCGCAATGTCAAGGTAGTTCCAATGCGCCGTCATTTGTCAAAAATAGCTGATGTGGGACCTCGGATCCGATTTACCATTGTACATCGTGAATTTTGGGGTTGAATTTCTCTAGCCTTAATCTTGGGCGTGAATGAGGTTTGGTACCTCGGAAGGAGTTTTTCCATCTATGTGGATCTCGGGGTCCTGGCCTCTGACCTCGTTAGGAGGATTGATC
>BRYE01000022.1:4375000-4385000 GCA_030159115.1 Actinidia arguta var. hypoleuca
GAATTGAAGATTAATAATCTTTTTATCTTGAATAACATTAAATTCTTTAATTTTCTTGATCTCTAATTTAAGATCATTGACTTCCATTTTTAAATCTTTAAGATTTACTGGTTTGGAATCTTTTATTTCCATTCTTTTAAAAACCTCATTCAAGGAATATCTTTGATGACTTATAAGTCCTTTATCATCCATTTGAAAACTAGAATGTTTATTTCTACTAGTTTCATTACTAGTTTCTTCTTTAATAAAGGATTCAATTACTTTCTTTTTTTAATTTTTCATCAGAAAGTTGTTCTATCATATTTAAAATGTCTTTCTGATCATTTGTTAAAACATTTATACTAAGATTATTCACCTTAGCAAATGTTTTTAAAGGATTATCAGAAGTAGAACATACACAATTATTGTCATTCTCTTCTTGTTCATTATCAAAAGAACTAGAATAATCTAATTCATTTTCAAAAGATATTTATAGTTCAGAATCTGAATTAGATTCAGAAGAACTACTATTTATTAATAGTTTTAATAATTTAGACTTTAAGTCTTCATCTAATTCAAGGTTTTTAATCTTATCCTTCATTTTATATTTTGTAGAATAATGGCCTGGTCTATCGCATTTATAACAAATAATTTTCTTCTTACTAGTACCAGATTTTGATTTTTTAGTAGAAGATTTTTTATAGTAATGTTTAGAAGGATTTTTATATTCCTTCTTAGACCTATATTTTTTATAGGGTTTTTTAGAAACATATTTATTTTCTACCTTATCTCTATTAATGAAATTTTTCTTATAATTTTGAGTAGGAAGATCTACTGCAAATTGATCACAAAAATGACCTAATTCTTTCTTTCCCTCCAATTTTTTATTTTTTAATATGTTTTTGCAATTTAATATCATTACAAAGTTCAAACCCTCTTTTATAACTGCTGATGTTAATTGACCATAAATATAATTGTCAAAATTAATTTGAGAATTATCTCCTTGTAATTGATGTCTTACTTTCTCAGCAAATATGCTGGGTAAGTCATCTATGAATTTAGCTTTTCAATAAGCAGAATTAGCATTAGCTCTACCCATTACTTTGGCTAATAACACATCCTTATACAATCTAAAATGTGATAAATATGCACACTTTAGATTTTGAAGAAGATATCTATGGCTTTCAGTATTATTATTTACTGATCCCACAAAATGATATATAATTGCCTGAATCAGGGTATAGATGATATCAGTTTTAGTGACCAAAACCCCTGCTTCATTTGGCTCATGTTTTACAACAGATAAAATCTCCTGCCTTTGTAGTTGTGTGAGATAATTATCCCACCATCCATATAAGGATCCTAAAAAACCACATACAATCATTAAGGCTATATCATTTTCTGAATTACCATTAGCCTGACATGCAATGGAATACATCATCATTTGATGCATTACACTCATAATTTGATATTCATTTAAACCATTAATATTTCAATTATACACCTGACTTCCTGAGAAGCATGCATGGGAATAATGATTGATTTCTTCGAATAGAAAATCCTGAGGAGTAGGTCTAGGATAGTAATGTCTTCCTAACCCAACATATCCTGATCAATTAATATTGGAATTCTGAAACATATTTCAATATCTTCAATATTGGATTCTTCCTCAATAAGAATTTTATCCATTAAAGGTTTATGTTTAACATATTAATACTTAAACCTTTCATTTTGTTTTTTAATTCTTTAACAAATTCATTATATTGAATATTATCCCTAAAATGAAATTTAAGAACTTGAATAGGTGGTTTAATATTAACAGGTTCAATATTTATTTTAGAAGTCTTAATTTCTTCTTTCTTTTCTTCTTCAATTTTAATTTGTTGAACTTTATTTTCAACTCTAGTCAATTGTTGACTTACAGTTTGAAGATTTAGATTTGTAAAATTATTTTTTTTTTATAATTTTACTACTTTTTTTATCTCCTATAGGTAGAAGATAAAAAGTAGTTTCAAAGGTATAAGGTTCACCTTGACTATTGGAACCATATTCCATAGATAAGGAGGTTGTTGGTGGATGTATAGATTGTACAGTTCTACCATCAGTAATTTTTCAAGTTTGATTATAATTTTCTAAAATCATAATCACATTATCTTCTGAAATATTTTCAAAAGTGGTTATAAACCATTCAGGAAAAGGTAATAATTTTTTTAATTTTTATAAATCAGAATAATATTCATTTTTTAAATATTCAATTGCTTCCCTATTATAGGTTTTTCCATACCACTTAACAAATCTCATATATTGAGGTTCATTAAGTTTAGATCTCATATAATTTCTTAATATGTGATGGTATTTTTCATCTATGTGATAAAAATTATTTATCATCATAAATTGAAATTACCTCACTAGCAGTAAGAGAAGTTCTTGATGTCCTCGTATTCATATTCTGTTCTTGATTATACACTCCATGTTGAATTTGGTTAGGTGATATCCTAACTCCTTCAATATTTATTGTTTCATGAATTTTATCCTCTATATCTTCCACTGGTTCACTAGAAGCAACTGAAGTAGATGATCTAGCTACAGAAGGTCTAACACTATATGATGGAAGAGATACCTTATATGGCAATTGTTTATTTTTCCTAAAATTGAAGAAAATATCTCCATCCTCATGTTCAATTATTGAATCAATAGTTCTATTAATAATAGGTTTAGGTGGAACAGCTCTAGCAGCTTTCCATCTTTCTGAAAATTTTATTTCATCCCAATATATTAATCTTTGGCCAGCAGTATTTTTTTTATCAAACATATTTGACTCAATCAGTGTTGTAAACCTGATGGATTACTAATATTCTTAATATTAGGAGTCAAGGTATTCATAACCTTATAATATATACGGTATAAAATAGCTATCGTTTTCAATCCTAGAAGAAAATTATATCCAGTTGTTAAAATTTTCAGATTACATGCTTGTCCTATGTGTCTATCTGTTAAAGATAGTATTAAATTAGGATAGACATTAAAATAGACCGGTTCGTAACATAAACTAGTCTCAACAGCTCCCATTATGGACTATTGCCAGTCAAGACATCTAAAATCATTTAGTGTAGCCTGAATATTGGTATTTGTACCTAATAAGATCAACGGTTTAAAGGCTACTTGTACAAGGCCAATATGCATGTATTTATACTTACCTCGATATCTAATAATATCTCAAGGATTTAAAAGACTAATAGTCTCATTATCTTGACTAATATTCATTGTTTGTTCAACTGTTTTAACAACTAAATTGCTTATAAAGCCAAACATGCCCTTCTTATATATAGTAGAAGGTAAGACAGTAGGAATAGTCCACTTGTTCAATTTTTCATGAATATCATTATATTCAATTAAATTTATAATTTTTATATTATTAGATGACATATCATCTGAGGTGGATGCAATAGCATTTGAATGAGATAGGTTGGTCATATTTGATTCTTAATTCTGTTAGCCATCAGGTTCTTCTTTTGAGTTTTTTATTTATTTATTTATATCATACTAATACAACCTTGTAGGTTTACAAAGTATATAATATTTATTTATCTTTTCTAAATGAACTTCATATCTTTACAGATTAACTATGGAATCATCGGTCAATGATTTACAAGCCTTCTGTGACCATTATCGCCTATTGCCCTTCTGGCATTCACGGCATAGGTCTAGCTCAACGCGACAAGTTGATTCATCCATGGTTAATAAGTAAGAATACTTATCCATAAATAATCAGATAAATGAATATTTATACAAAGTAATCCATTACAGGGGATTGTATATGTATGATATTTTAATCATCATAATAAAATATTTGAGTATAATCATACTCTATTTCATATATACTATCATCAATATAATTATTGATGCTAATTCTATTTCTATTCTTAATTCTATGCTTCATACATAAATTTTATA
Organism: Actinidia arguta var. hypoleuca; assembly: GCA_030159115.1. Classification (NCBI taxonomy): domain Eukaryota; kingdom Viridiplantae; phylum Streptophyta; class Magnoliopsida; order Ericales; family Actinidiaceae; genus Actinidia; species Actinidia arguta. The sequence goes on from BRYE01000022.1 coordinate 4,378,934, forward strand.
TATATATATATATATATATATATATATATATATTTCACAATAATTAGATATAGAATAATAATAACTAATAAAAGCAACATATTTTAACTCAGAAAGTACCTGATATATGCTAATAGAATATTTTTAGCCGTCTATCATGGGGGAGATCTAACTATGGCTCTGATACCAAGTTATCAAAGAAGCAGAAGTATATTAAACTTAAACTTTTATTGAAAGATAGAGATGGAGAAAGAGATACACAGAGAGAGAGATAAGTCTAAAAAGTACTCTGCCTTACAAGCAGGGAAGACAGTCTCTTAAATAGAGGAAGCATATCCTCTTAACATCCAAGTGGACAACATAATAATGTTACTTTAAAAAAGAAAACTTTAACTTTTTAAAAATATCAGAAAAGTAAAAACTTTTAACAAAAAGCCAAAATATAGGCTGCTACCGACGCTCCGTTATGGCTTGTTCTTAGGACGACGTCGTTTCTCTTCATTCATAGAGGCCCAAAATTCAACAAGTTTCCTCTCTTGGAGATCATGAATATCCATCGTAGAAGAATGTTTATCTTCTTCATAGTCGAGGACTTCATCACCTTGACCTTCACTAGCTAATATGGTTTCTTCATCATCTTCTATGTCATCTTCCTTTAAGGAATTCATATAAGTGTCATCTGGGAGAAAAGATTGGAAAATCTGCTCTTGAAATAATTTCATGCACTCCTTCATCAGATCATAGTCTGATATATTTGGATTATCTCCTTTAATTTGATCCTTTAATATTTCAAAAGGATTTATAGATGAATTGGATAAGAAACCAAATATTGATTTATTATTAAGTTGATACTGGGAAAAATATTCATCAACTTTGTTATTAATATGACCAAATAGATCTTCAATATCTTTTTGGAAAAAAATATTCTACCATCTTATCCAAAATATCATCTGAAGAGTAGGAATATCTATCTCATTTCCATATCCATGGGATCCTGAATTCAATAAAGAATAAAATCATATTATAATTATATGGTAAATTCTTATGTCCTCTAATAGAGGGATGCCAAACCTCCCATCTTCTGAAAGCATCCAAAATATTGGTTGGTAGAATATCCAAAACAAGCCCATATATTAGCCACCAGTCATAAAACCAAGACGGAATACCTCTTGCAAGAATTATCCTTTGACATAACTTGATAAACCATGTATATTTACCCTTTTTATTTTGATATAAGAACACATCATAAAAACCCTTTTGATAATCCCAATAGCTATATCTCAGGGCAAAATTGTTGATATTGATGATTTTGGCGGCTGAAAGATCAAATCCCCAAGTCCCTGATTTAATAATCTTTTTAATGATGCATTTACTATAAAATATTGTAGAAGATGCATCAGAAGAATCTTCTTTGGTATGTCTAATATCCATATTATCTATTTGGTTCATAACCATTTCATAATATATTCGAGGCCTGTCAGCATATGTCGGAGAATATTTAGCCCTTATAGCCCAAGGACCATTTAATAGATGAAAGTCTTCTTACTCAATATAGCAAATATGAATGAAAAACTTTTTTGACACATAATCTGAATTATCATTTTTAGCCACAATATTGGCTAATATTTTTTTTGAAGAAATATCTTCTTTCTGCTTTGCCTTCTGAGAAGAAGAAGAGGATGATCCAATATAACCACCCCTTTTATTTTTATTGGCCACCATAGTGAAGCCTTCATTATCCACATATGAAAATCTTCCACCATGACGTCGTCCACCAGGGGAATTTTCCCTTCCTCTGCTTCTCCCTCCTCTATTTCGAGAAGAGAATGCCATCTACAAAATATTCATAAAAACAAATATGTTTTAAGATTGCTAAATATGCAATTTCTAAACCTTTAATATAAGGTTTTGTTTTTGATTAGTTAATAGATAAATTTATCTATCAGGGAATTTCCTTCTATGTTATTCTGTAAGTCAATATGATAAAGAATATTAATTTCTGTTTTCAAATAGAAAATTTGAGATAACTTATTAATAAGTTTTCTATTTTTGTCACATCATACGTAATATGCATTCTTATAACTTGTTGTTTAAGGTTGTAAATTTCTATAGAAATTCTATTTAAATTATTCCATTTATAAAATGGTTAATCATCATAGTCAATATCTGTATACATCCATTGTTGATGTTCATTTTGAAGATATTCAATTTTTCTTAATATTTTATCTATTTTATTTCTATCAGTTTCACTGATCAATTGAAAATAAATTATTTATTTATAATATACAAATTTTTAGCTTTAAGCTTTAGTATTCTGATTAAGTTATTATTTAAAATAATTTCAGCCTGATATTCAGAATAATAACAAGATAATAATTTAAAAGAAAGAAGATATATCTGTCTTTGTTCTAAAATCTCAATTTCTTTAAGAATATGATTCAGTTTAAAAATATTTTTATTACTGATCATAATAATATGTTTTAATTTGTTGTAATATACAACTTAATAGCCTTATTTCTTAGGGCTATAAATTTTTCATAATTATCATACATTTCAGCATAATATACTGATAAAATTCTATTAAAATTAGGATTTTGAGAAATATCTCTACAAATACTTTGAAGAAATAAAGATCTTTTTTCTAAAGTCTCCATCTTCTTAATAATATTATTATATTTTTGAATATTTTGATTTGGAATTTTTACAAGGATTATCATGACAAGCCTCTAAATATTTTATCCCATTCTAGGCTCCGACATATGCTGACAAGCCTATGTAATCCTTGTAAAAATTCCAAATCAAAATATTCAAAAATATAATAATATTATTAAGAAGACGGAGACTTTAGAAAAAAGATCTTTATTTCTTCAAAGTATTTGTAGAGATATTTCTCATAATTCTAATTTTAATGGAAGTTTATCAGTATATCATGCTGAAATGTATGATAATTATGAAAAATTTATAGCCCTAAGAAATAAGGCTAGTAAGTTGTATATTACAATAAATTAAAATATATTATTATGATCAGTAATAAAAATATTTTTAAACTGAATCACATTCTTAAAGAAATCGGGATTTTAGAACAAAGACATATATATCTTCTTCCTTCTAAATTATTATCTTGTTACTAAAAGAGAAATTAGTAATGAAACTAGTAGCAATAAATATTCTAGTTTTCAAATGGATGATAAAGGACTTATAAGTCATCAAGGATATTTCTTGAATGAGGTTTTTAAAAGAATGAAAATAAAATATTTTAAATCAGTAAATCTTAAAGACTTAAAAATGGAAGTCAATTATCTTAAATTAGAGATCAAGAAAATTAAAGAATTTAATGTTATTCAGGATAAAAAGATTATTAATCTTCAATTCCAGTTAGCTTCTATGAAAGGTAATGAGCTCAAATTAGAGGATTCACTAAAAGATAAAGGAAAAGAAAAGCAAGAAGAATCTCTTCTTGAAAATATTGAGGATAATCCTAACTTATTAATAATTAATAAGGTTCCATATCAGAAATGGTATATTAGGATTAATATGGTAGTTAAAAGTGAATTTACTATTGAAAATGCTATTGCATTAGTTGATAGTGGTGCAAATATGAACTGTATTCAGGAAGGATTAGTCCTTACTCAATATTTTGAGAAAACTACCCAGATTTTGTCTAATGCTAGTGGTAGAAATTTAAAAATTAAATATAAATTAAACAATGTGCAGATTTGTAAAGATGGTATGTGCATACCAACACCATTTTTGTTAGTAAAAGATTTATCGTCACAGGAGCTGATATTATGCACTCTATTTTTATATATGATCATGCCATTTAATGCTGATTCGACTAGCATATTTGCTACTGTCCAGAATCATGAAATTATATTTAAATTCATCATGCAACCTGATCATAAAGTTATAAATAAATTAAAAAGTCAAATATTTTTGAATGAAAAATAATTAAGTTTCTTACAAAAAGAAATTTTTATTATGTTCATTGAAGAACAATTACAGAATAGTTCTGTTAAAAATAAAATAAATATTTTATTACAATAATTTCATAATGAAGTATGTAGTGATATCCCTAATACTTTCTGGGATAAAAAGAAGCATATTGTTTCTCTTCCATATGAATCTAATTTTAATGACAGGTTGATTCCCACCAAGGCAAGACCTGCACAGATGAAAAAAGATTATTTAGATTTTTGTCAAAAAGAAATCCTGATATTATTAGAAAAGAATCTTATAAGAAAAAGTACTTCTCCTTGGAGTTGTACAGTTTTTATGTTAATAAAAATTCTGAAAAGGAGCGAGGAGTTCCTAAACTTGTAATAAATTACAAATCATTAAAAAATATCCCATCAGAATTTAAAAATATTATGAATGATATATTTTATCCATGTTCTGATTTCTCTATTGTTTATATTGATGATGCTTTGATATTTTCAAACAACATTGATCAACATTTTAAACATCTAAATAATTTTTAAAAGATTTTATAAAAAGAAATAGCTTGGTATTATCTGTCCCAAAAATAAAATTATTTCAAACAAATATCAGATTTTTGGGACATAATGTCAATTAAGAAAAAATTATTCCTATTGATAGAAGTATAGAATTTGTTTCTAAATTTTTGATGAAATAACGGATAAAACCCAACTCTAAAAATTTTTAGGAAGTTTAAATTATATTTCCGATTATTATCATAACCTTGCACAGGATGCAGTAATCTTATATTCAAGATTGAAAAGAGAACCATTTCCATGGACGGCAGAGCATAGCAAGGTTGTTCAGAAAATAAAATTAAAAGTCAAACAAACTTCCTTGCTTATCTCTAGCAAAAACTAATTGGAAGAAGGTTGCTGAAACTAATGCTTCTAATATTGGTTATGGAGGTATTCTAAAACAAATAAATCATGAATCTAAAAAGGAAGAACTTAAACGCTTTACCTCATGAATGTGGAAATCCGCACAAATAAATTATTCTACTGTTAAAAAAAATGCTATCTAACGTAAAATGCATTTCAAAATTTCAAAATGATTTATTAAATCAAACTTTTATATTAATAGTTGATTGTTCTTCTATTAAACAGATTTTGAAAAAAGATATTAAAAACCTTGCCTCAAAATAAATTTTTGCAAGATGACAAACTAAACTATCTTCTTTTGATTTTGATTATATTAAAAGAAAATCTAATTATATATATATATATATATATATATATAGAGAGAGAGAGAGAGAGAGAGAGGAGGGGAAGACTTGGGAGGTCCCAGGGCTCAGACTTGTATATGTTGATTTCGGAGATTGCGTTGAGGCTAAGGGTGAAGCCGAAACCGTGGAGCCAGAGAAGGTGCGGCCGGTGCCGGATCACGGTCCATGAGCGATTCAGGGCTTGTAGAGAGAGAGAATTAGGTTTTTGTAGGTAGAGAAATTGAGAGAGAGACAGAGTTTCAGTAAACCAGGAAGAAGAAGAAGAGTTTGGCCATTTGCTGACTTGCATATAAAACTGTAATTCGCAGTTTTTGACGAAACTACGTAAAAGTGTAGAAGTTTCCCTTCAATTCTAAATGCAATAAATTTCACTTTGCTCCCCTTCAATTTACACTTAATGTCAGTTTATACACTTCTAACTGCAACAGTCAAACTCTTACCTTTTAGGTCAAGTGCCAATTCACCCCTTTGGTTAGCAAATTGCTTAAAAGTGTGAAGGAAACTAGTTGTGTGGGTGCGGTGCATCTGACTTAAGGACATTATTGTTTTTATATAACGACATTCTCTTTACACACTTAAAGTCTATTGTTTTTACTTTCAAACCTTTATAACATCTCTCTGTACACTACCATCAATAGCTACCAGCCATCTCCACTATTGCTACTGACTTCCTCTTTCCTTACTCTATCTCTCATTCAAATTCTATTGCCAACCTCCGTGACTAGTCAAGAACATTTGTAATCGTTTAATCAAGAAAAAAAGTTGAGATCTATTTATATTAATTGATAAATTGTTGCTTTGTTAACTTAATAAAATTAGGTTATTACCCGAGATAACTTGACTTTTTTCACTTCATTATTTAAGTGAGAGTAGTGTAGTCGTTTTATC
>BRYE01000022.1:4411802-4414302 GCA_030159115.1 Actinidia arguta var. hypoleuca
AAACTCAGCCTAATTACTGTTTGTATTTCTTTTATTTAGTTTATGCAATTTCAATTATGTTATTTTATGTTTTGTAAAATTTTAGATTTTTGTTTATGAATAAAATTGTTCTTTGGAATTCAATATGTGTCGAATCGATTTTACCAACATAAATTATACTCCTTGAAAAATAAAGAATGTGTGGGTTTCACAAGGGTAGACCCACCCCAACGTGAGACTCGTCCATTGTGAGACTTGTCACGCATGCCTATTGAGTAATGATTCTTTAATAAACTAATAAAATCTTTAAAAATTATTATTAAATGTTTATAAATTACACTCCATTAAAAAATACCAAAGTGGGTGTGAACTCACCCCAACGTGAGATTTGCAGTGTTTGTCTATTGAATAATGGTTCTTTAATAACTAATAGAATCTTTAAAAGTTGTTTACTAGACTCGACAAATATTATTAGACTCCAAAAAATTTTTATTAGACTAGACAAATATCACAAAAAAATATTAGACAACTTAATAAAATCTAAATATATATCATAGCTTTGAAGGCTCTTTAGGCGAGACATGATAATATTCTTACATTGTTTGGTTCTATCTTTACGATAATATTTTAAATTTGGTATAGAAAATCAATTTATCAATTTGTTCCAATTTTTCATTTGTAATCTAGCTTTTTTGATATATTTTAGTTGTTTTAATTTTTGACTTTTTTTCACCATTGATCAAAAGTTTATATATTTTTTTGGTCCCTCTTGACAAACTTCAGACTAAAATCACCAAAATCATCAAATTTCGTGATAAAGTTTAAATTTTGAACTTTAAAGAAACTAGATCCTATCATTTAACGTTACTGATTTATTGATTGGTCAAAACAAAAATGCTACTGTTAGTGTATATTATGTTAGATCGATCCACTTCATCTGAGTTTGGTGTGCACCATAAAGTTAAAAATTATGGTAATTGCAGAATTTCTATGATAGAAAATATTGAATCTCACATTAGGGTCCTTGAAAAAGTGTCATGTGTCACACTGCAAATTACGATTTACTTTGAAAATTCAAGAGCCGTCAATTATAGTTCCGTGAGGTGAATTCGACAAAATAAATTAATGTGTTCAGTTTGTATGAGATGCGGCGATTAGTTGCGGAATCAGAATTTCTTGTGAGTAAGTTCATTAATTAGAGGGGAATTGGCCCTAACCGTTATATCATAACAATTTACTTGCTAAAGGATAATGACATGCAACTTACTAGACCAAGAAACCCTACAATTCTCAAATTTGATTCATAAAATTCACGTACCTAAGTAAATATAATAGATCAAATCATAATTTAAAAAAAAAAAAGAAGATCTTTTTTGGACGAAACCTTCCCTTATTTATATATGAACATTTGCGGTTACTAAACGTAAATTGTTCTAAGTTCATAATTTAGCGCTCTTAAAAGCTAACATTCTCTATTCAAAATTTTCAAATCTTTCAAAAATTTTCCTATCCAAATTCAACTCATATTACCATTTGTCAAAATTCAAGATTGAAAAGGAAGCATGGATTTAAAAAAGAAAGGCTAGAGTTACGAAAATCAGAGCGACAATCCAAGCAAAGATTGAAGGTATGAAAATCGAGATCTCTTTACAGCTAATTATGTAAACTACATGAATCATTTTGTATTATATAGATAATTCTATAGTCACCGCAAATGTCACTGCAAATGTTATCGCACGCATCAAAATTACGTCGTTTTGGTGAAAAAAACCAAAACGACTTCATTTAACTAAAAGTTGCATTTGTTTAAAAAATCAAAACGACGTTGTTTTGGTGCGTGCGATAACATTTGTGGTGACTGTAGACTTACCTTATTATATAATTGATATTCATGAATTTTCACTAATTCAAATTGTTCGATTCGTCAACAAAAGATTACTGTTAGAAATTTATGTGAATGAAAGCCAAAGTGGGGCTGTAATTATCAACTCAATATATAGCTGTTAGGAAGCCCAAAGGGCAGCTGTTTTACCACTAATGGCAACAATTTTTAAGCCCTAATGGCCATTAGTAGCAGCCTTAATGGCTGAGGGTTATAGAGCCATAAAAAATCCTAATGAGGGGTGTATATGGCTGAGAGTTTTTAGCATGAAGGGTCATCTATTTTTCATATAAATAGGCTGATTTGTTAGCTTGAAAAGAAACACCAACAAACACTTTACATTTGAGTTTTTTGTGAGATAGATATATAAAGTTTAGTTCGCAAAGGCTGCGTAAGGAGGTGTTCCTACGTAAGTGGTTTCGGTCGTTTTATCCTGGGAGGAAGACGTCGACAAGAACCTACAACACCCTCGGTAGGCGGCGAATCTTTCTTAAGGAGACTGTGATCGTATGACTCGACATAATTTGTTTGTATCTCATTCGTTTTAATTCCTTAATTTTAATTATTTATAGTTTTTATTTGTTGTAAATTTAGTTTATTATAAACTGTTTTGATGAATGAAAATTATACTTTGGAATC
>BRYE01000022.1:4421802-4424302 GCA_030159115.1 Actinidia arguta var. hypoleuca
AAAAAAATCGTTTAGATTTTGATTTCGACAAAATTTCATCACTTTTGATATATACATTATGCTCACAATGTAAAATTTAAATAAATTAAATATATACTCAGCGAAAAATCCACATATAATTGGAAACTTGGGCAATTTTCTCGGGGCCATTTATATTTTTTGTGTAAATTTCATTATTAGTCCTTGTAGTCTGATTGAAGTTTCACTTTTGTCTATCTAGTTTCAATTCAAATAATTAAAACTTTATAATTTCATTCTAGTTTCAATATAGTCTCTCTGTTGATACCCATTAACTATTTGGATGGAGATAAAGCAAATAAAATCTCACAAGACTATTTTGAGAGACCAAAGCTTGACTATTTTGAGAGACCAAAGTGAAACTTTGATCAAATTACAATGACCAATAGTGGTTAAGCTACCATGTAAAAAAGGCCATGTGACTTTTACATGCTTACTTTATGTCCAAATAGTTAACGGATATTGATGGATAAACCATATTGGAATGAAATTAAAATTGTAAGGTCTTAGTTTAAATTGAAACTGTGGAGATCAAAGTAACTACACTTTGGTCAAACTACAGGAACCCATGGTGAAGATATAGAGTTTTTGGTTTGCATCTCGCATTTAGTAGATATAGGTGTGTCATGACTTGGAGGCCACTATTTGATATATATATATATATATATATACACACGCACATTTCTTAATGTCATGAAATTTCACGTTTTTAAATCTGTAAAATCTCCCTCTAAATTTCACCACAATTTGATATTAGTAGAAAATGAAACAAATGCAATAAGAACAAGATGTGGAAACTGGAGCTGAGCGAAAAGAAACATCGAAACAAGTTGACGAACAAGGTTTGTCTAAGGTATCTTTTGAAAAAACTTCGAGAAATAAGAATCCCATGATTCGTCAGCTCCGAGATGACTATGGCTTGTTGAAAGATGGGAATCGAGAAATGGCCGAATCAATTTTTGTTCTAAAGATGCAACTAACCCAGCTTCTGGAGGAGAAAATCGGAGGAACTGCATTCTAGAATCAAGGAAAATGATGAGAAAAGCAAGAAATGGCAATAGCAATGCAAAACCTGCAATATGAGAATGATCGGCTCAAATCGGAGAACATTAGATTGCAAAATGAGAAGGATCGTCTTGTTGATTTAACACAGAGCTGACTGTACAAAAAGTTGCACATAACAATGACTTGAATGAAAAAGACAACCATAAAACATCGCCCAAGACTTCAAACGAAACTGTAATTTAGGAGGGGCCATCATCTCATCAGGAGGACTTTTAAGAGTTAAGCGATTACAGATCAGGTCAATAATCACTCGAAACATCATGAAAAAACAAAGAAAGATAAAGAATCTTCTAGAGTATCGGGATGCAGAAATAAAAGGCAATGCGGACCCTCCTCAACGGGAGATAATCTATGATGATGTTGACAGCATGCCTAAATCAAAACAAAAAACCCCAAAGAAGCAGCCGATATTGTATCCACACAACGTTGCAGTCGCATTCTACTTGAATGATGAGAACATCCTATACCACCATCAAAAATGAATATCTAATTTTAATACAGTGAATTATACAATTTTTATAATTTTTTTTTAACACAGTACTCGCATCTGGTGTTCAAAACAAGACCGCAGGAACGTGACCTTAGAACATGGTCTCAAGATCGTAACCGAAGATACAATGTCCGTAAATAAATGGTATCGTAGAAATCGTTAAATTTCATTATTTTATTCAAATTACAGAAATATATGTTAGGAAAAATTAAAATAGATTGGTAAAACTTTGTAGTTGATTTGTCAATGTCATAAGGGATTTTACTTTCCTATTTTTTGTTAAAAGAAATAAAGAAGTCTAATGTATTTAATTTGTAGAAACTAAAGTAAATTTTGTGTATGAAATATGAAATTTTATATTCTATTAGACTAAATATTTTGTTTATTACAATCAGAAATCAAAAAGTAATATGTAAAAAAAATTGAAAAAACCAAATTAAAAAACTTACAAAATCAGAATTCAGAATTGAATTAAAGACTGAGGCCTGCGTTGCATACAGTTTTTTTAAAGCAGATTTGCGCCCTCACTACGGTGCTACGATCATTGGACATCTCTTTTTCAAGATACAACCGTTTATCACATACAATTAAAGTACCATAACAGTGTGTACAGCGAACAAAAACAATGGAGATTTTCTCTTGATGCGAAATTAATCAATAAGCAGAGTGATAGTGAGTGCATATTGTTTCTGAATTGAGTGAATGAAAGAGTCAGGGGTGTATTGGTATTTATAGAGTAGTAGGGGATTGTATGGGTGAATTGAAGAGTTGCCAAGACCAGACGCGTCCGGTGCAACCCAAGCGCGAAATGGGGCAACCAATAACAGTCGACCAGCGAACCATTTCACTGAACTTGGAAGGAATAAAAAATATAAATAAATAAATTTTATATATAAGCCTTGGGCAAACCCAACAACCCATTTACCA
>BRYE01000022.1:4434302-4439302 GCA_030159115.1 Actinidia arguta var. hypoleuca
TTCCAAATCTACGATTAGGGCAGCACTTGCTTTTTCTGAATCTGCTCGTGTTTTACTTGATTCGGTCAAATGTAGCAAACGATTGAAACTCATTTACCTAGTTGAAGCTGGAGTTACTAACTCCAATTCGATTTCTTACTTCTGACATGTTCTAACCAAATTTATATTAGCTTTACAGATACTGGAGATCCCGAGCTTAGTGGAGAAAGGATCAGTAGTCGTAAAGAGACAAATTCTGAGCCATAAGCAAGTGTGCCAAAAGCCTCGCTATGGGAATTGTTGCTCTTATTAGCCGAAATACTCCGAAACAGTACCAAAGATACGATTATGATAATCTTCAAGCCTTGTTGTATTCATGTAATCCGTGTCGTAGCTCATAAACCCGCCTACCGTTCCTTTATTCGTTGTATACTGTAAGAATTCTGGACTTGTAGTGAGTGGTTAGATATGATTTTGCACACAAAACTGTTGTGAAAATTACAAGCTCAAATACAATATATGTAAATAGATTACACTTTTAATGAAAGGAAAATGTTTGTGTTATCTTCACTTTCTATGTTTTTGCTTGCTTGTTCAAATGCTATTATAATGGATTATTTCTTCTTTTTTTCTTTTTCCTGTTTCCTTAATTGCACTTTATTTCTTTTCATCCAAAAAAAAGATCTAATAAGAGTAATTAATTAGGAAAATCAAAATTTACCAGTAAAGGAAAAATACTGAAAAATTTGAGTTAAACTCAAATCTGTAAATTAGAAGGAAAAAGAAGCATTCTCCCAAATTTTTTTTTACTAAATCAGAATTAAATCATGAATATTCATCGGTCAAATCTTGAAGCTTTAAGCGATGGAAAATCTTGCCGAAATCCATTGTTAGTCACGACAAAACAATGAGTCTTGATCCTTGGACCGTTTTTCATCAAATATGGAGCTCCCACAATCACAGGTCTTCCCACGAAATTTTACTATGCAATACTAACAAAAAATAACTCACTAGAAATTATAATTTCTAAATGAATTTACAAAAAATACTATATTTTAATTAAATTTACATAACAAAAGAATTAAACAAATCCAGTTCATAATAAAATCAGTTTTCTGTGATAACTAAGCATTAAATAAATAAAGGAGAACATGCCCTATCCTATCTACATTAGGTTACCAACAGCTGTTACTGTCCAATAATGGGCCTTTGGTGTCAATACAACAAAAGATGGGCTTCGATTTTAACCCACAAAGCTTTTATAAATGCTTGGCAAAAACTGTGCTATGAGGAACAGACACAAGCACAACTTTGCTTTTTTGTCCTAATAGATTCATTATTCTCTCTTTGGCCTTTTCTAATATGGCCCTTTCAATGCATACACCTTGCCCGTTACAATTTCGAACATACCTCTCTCATATAAAGTGGGATCCATTGTGTGTGGACTTCACTGTGAGACCCACCTTTAACTGGAGAAGTGTGCTTAATTAGAATTGTGGTGAAAACTGTACGCTTAGCTTTTCTCGGTAAGATATACTAAAATAACCTTATATACAAAATTTCCTTATATAAGAGAATAGTCCTTTGTCAATCTTTCATTTCAAACCTACACCCCTATTATTGTGCCTTAACCCATTTTTAATAGAGTTTCTCAATTAAAATTTCTCTTGCAAATTATTTTCCCACTAATCATTATTCACATGAAATTTAATAAGTTATGTGATCGATATCATGGTGCATATCTTCCGACACAGTTCTCTCATAATGGGTGAGAACCGGAAAGTGTAAACTCCATTATCATACAGATTCATACTATTCATACTGTGAACTCATCCTTTATTAGGAGAATGAGTCCGGAAGGTTTACAGGCAGCTTTTATCTCAGAAAAATAGGTGATCAATGGCTATAAAGAGCCACATCATCAAACCTTATCCTAAAACAGGGTAAATTACACTTCCCTCCCTTAAGCTTTATGACAACTCTAGGGACCTCTCTTACTTTTTTCTAAAATAACACTGCCCTCCCTTTTGATTCAACTCTAGGGACCTCCCTTACTTTTTTTATTGTAGAACTCCCGCATGCAGACTGTTCTCAGCGGTCACACGGTTCATTAGCTCGTCTAAATTGGTTCAATGATATGACGATGTCATGCCGCATCATGTGCGAGTGAGAGTGGGAGATATTGAAAATTGGGTCTGGTTGGGTTGCCCATGTGGGCATGACACATACCCATAACCCATATCTGTATAATGAGGGAATAAGGGAGACTTAGTTATGGAGATAATCTCTCCCCAATATTGGACATCTTGGGACTCTCCTCATTTAAAACATACGTTAAACAAAAGTACGTAAGATACACAATACAATATACAGAGAAAAATACATATTTTCTCTCTCCACTTCTACCTCTCTACTATTCTCACTGTAAAACAAAGAACAAAATAGGCTTTTGAATTGTGAACTAGAGGTAGTATTCGTATTGTAGTATTATCCACTGTGAGATCGTGATCTACTTCAAAGTTTATGATTCAACCTCAAATCTATTTCGATTAAAGTATAAAATCGGTTCACTTCTATTACTATTTATTTTTGATTAAATGATTTAAAATCTACTAATTTCTCTAATAAAGACGAACCGTTTTTTTTTAACTTTTTTGATTCCCAAAATGAAGACGAATTGAAAAAGTAAAATAACTTACCAAAGATAAAAAAAGGATTAAAAAGTCGTTATGCCGAATATAGCCTTTAAACTTCTCATATTCAGTAGTAAATAAGAATTTATAGATTTGATGAAAATTACACCAATGATGTATACACATGAACGATTACAGAGACGTGCAAATAACTAATGCAAACAAACAGTGGAATTGATTGAAAAACTTTCCTTATTAAAAGGAGAAAGCTGCTGGAATTGGTTTAAAACTTCTAGTTGGATTTGGATTCAAATTCTCAGTTGGATTTGGATTCAAATTCTCAGTTAGATTTGGACTTTGTGTGAAAAAATATAGTGTGAGGCAGAGAAAGAGGGAGGGAGGTGGGAGGTGGTGGCTCTGCCATCACCAACAGTGAGAGAGTGAGATACAATATGTCTTGTAATCTATAAATCTTTCTTAAATACTGAATTTGTTGCTCCACACGAGGACGTAGGTAAGTTGCTAAACCTCATAAATTATTGTGTATGTGTGTATATTTCTGTGCGTGTGTGTGATTGGTGTAAATCGATTTATGGCATAAAAATTGGTATTAGAGCCATGGTTTAGTTTCGGGTCTCTGTAATAGTACTCAAATTAGATTTATGATCGCACCAACTTATTTGTATTCTTGATGCGAAGCCCCTGAAGTAAAGCTGGTCGAAATCCGCCATCATAAGTGCCCTCATGCGCCACTTGAGTGTAGGCATGTCAGATACACGCTCACCATGCACCCGCACACACCGCCTTTTTGCCCAAGAGTGAGGATCAGTCTCCCACGCGCCCACAAGCGACTTTCGTGCAATGCACGCACCCGTACCTACTATCTAACTTTCACCACGTGAAGACCAGTCTCTCCACGTGCGCACGCTCCCATGCTTGACACGCGCCCAAGCATTCCTGCTTCACACGCTTTGCCAAGCTTTGCATTACGTCATCAGGACGTGATTGCTACGTCATCGATAGGTTGGTTCTTCATAGTCAGCAACACGCAATGCTCTGTCAGCATCCCAATAATGCTCAATCAGCGACCCTGTCAGTGCCACGTCAGCATCTTCTTAGCAACTAAATAACACCTCGTCAGCGCTTTGTCAGCGACGCATCATCCCTCAGTTAGTGCCTCGTCAGCAATCTAATCAGCACCCAATTAGCATCTCAGTCAGCACCTCGTCAGCGCTCTGTTAACAAAGGAATATTTCAGGAAGATTCCCTATATTTGGTTAATTACATTTTTAGTCCCTGAAGTTTAAAAATCTTATATTTCAGTTCCTAAATTTTGGAAAAATTATAGTTTGATGCCTGAATTTTAGAAAAATTATAGTTTTGTCCCCATAGTTTTTTAAAATTATAGTTCAGTCCCTAACTCTTTGATAAATTATAGTTTAGTTCTTGAGGTTTTGAAAAATTATTTTTTGGTCTCAAGACTTTTTAATTTTTCCAGTTTAACCCTCCTTAAATTTTTTTCTGCATTCCGAATTTATCCGTGAGGTCAGAACTTGTATATTTTGATCCCATATCAGTTTTGGGTGAAATTTATCTGTTTTGGTGGGGTATATCAGTTTGGGTGGAGTTTATCAATTTTAGTGGAGTTTGTTCTGGTGCTCCAAAAGAAAGGGATGTGGCATAGCAGTCAGCATGTTGGTTTGCCCCCACATTTGGGCTGAGGGGGTGAAGATTGTTGAAGATATCTGTGAGAAGGCATTCTGAGCATAGATCTCATGTGTGAGAAAATTCTCAGAATAGTAATCTCATTATTTGGTTATATACATTTACGACACAACAATTAGCATGGTGGTTTGCCCCCCCTACATTTGGGTGGAGGGGGTGAAGATTGTTGAAGACATCCGTCATATGTGAGAATGCTTTCTGAGTAGGGATCTTATATGTAAGAAGGTTGTCAGAATAACGATCTCATTATCTAGTTATCTACATTTGTGAGAAGGCTTTCTGAGTAGGGATCTCATGTCTCATGTGTTAGAAAACTCTCTAAATAGGGATCTCATTATCTAGTTACGTGCATTAATGGGAAAGTTCTCGGAATCTAGATCTTTGATTTGACTATAGCATTTGTGAAGAAGGATTTATGATTAGGGATCTCATATGTGAGAAGGCTCTCAAAATAGGGATCTCATATTTGGCTACAATAATTTAAAAAGATTTTCTGAGTAAGGATATCATATCTGGCACTAGCATTTGTGAGAAGATTCTAATTTGGTATCTTAGTTCTTTTGGATCACCTGAGTTTGGTTCAATATGTCTCGAACATTTGTGATTCATAAGTTTGGTATCTCAGTTTGATTGGATCACCTGATTTTTTGTTCGATGTGTCTT
>BRYE01000022.1:4444302-4446802 GCA_030159115.1 Actinidia arguta var. hypoleuca
AAATTTTGTCACTAGGGGACTTTTTGTGACAATCCTTGGTTGAGGAAACAACTTCGTCACCCGTTTTGTCACCTATACCATTTGAGAGAAAAACATGCAATTTGAGATGAATTTAATTCGTCACGAATTTCTATTTTACTTGGTATTTGTTCGTATATGGAAGCTCACATTAAAGATTTGTTGTTTAGAGTTTTTTTTTTTTTAAACCGCAAACCACTCATCCACACATGCGCACTGACTTTGAGGTTTGGGTGGCTAACAGAACCACATGCACACACTTCCCTCGATACATATATCATAGGTTTCACCATTGGTCCATGTAATTGAATCAAAGTTTCGCTTTATATCTTGCAATTTTAAGTTGAAAAATTAAGACTGTAGCTTCAATTTGATTCAAATATAGTTTATCCGTTAATACTCATTGAGAAATTGGACAGAAACATAGCACATGAAGCTTGCATATATAGCCCGTTATAGAGGATCGTCTTACCACCGTTGGTCTATGTAGTTTGACTAAAATTTTACTTTTGGTTCTAAAAAATGGCATTTGAGTTTTCTTCTTATCCTAATTATTAATGAATATTGACAGATGGACTATTGGAACCAGATTGAAAATGTAGGTCCTAATTATAAAATTTACTCCGTATCACATCTCACTCAGAGAAAAATAAAGACATCAAATTCCTTCAATAATTGCTAGCTCCAATTTAGCAAGTAAATAAACACAAAAAAAAGAAGAAGAAGAAAGCCACCTCAACAACTACAGTGCACATTTAGGCACACAACTAGCAACATCACTAGTCACCTCTCTTAAACAGCTCATGTTGTTAGGACATGCCATTGCACAGTTAGGACTAATAGTTGGTATAATGCAACCTCTCGCATATTTAATTAATCTTCACTTTGAAAGGACATTATCACCTATTTTGTGCAACCAAATGCCCATTTTGTACTCTCAAGGTTTATTAGTTTGTGGTGTGGAGCAAATGTTAGAAGCTCGTAACACTTGCTATCAAGTCAGGTTACAACCTATATAATTCATAGGTATATACATAGCTCTACCCCAGATTTATCGTATAGTATAAAGACAGTTTGATATAAAAACATGAGACAAATATAACTTAAACCACAAAATATATGTTATTGATTCCAAAAATCTAGCTTATGATGTGAGTGCACAAGATTGAACTAAGGGCATGAAAAGTATATTCAAACTTCTACAGCACCATGTTAATGTTGGTGGATCATGAAGTAAAGGATATGTGTGTAGGCAATGACTAGGTGGATTGAGTTGGCAGCTAACTAAAAGGGTGGTGGACCAAGCAAAGCAAAGAATAAAAAATATTTTAATATATGAATGAATACAAAACAATTATGTTATTAGTAAATTACAATTAGGTGGGAGGTAGATTCATATGGGAAGTGCAGTTGCTTACTGGCTTTCAACAATTTTATTCTTGTCATCACTTGAGAGAGAGAGAGAGAGAGAGAGAGAGAGAGAGTCTTGTATATGCAACAATGAAACTTAAACCACAAAGATGTTTTGGTTGTGGTGGTGGCGGTGACAATCTCAAGTCAACATCCTCTCTCTCTCTCCTAGTGTAACACATTCCTAACAACAAAAACCAAACAAAACCAATCAAAAAAGGAAAGCTCTTCATGCACTTAACATTAAATCAATAAAAATCCTATCAAAACACCAACTTGATAACAAATTAATTCAAAAGAATTTCAATTCCAATTGTATTAGTCATCAATATGTGGAAGGAAAAAAAACGAATCCAATTAAAGAATCCACAATTAACCAAATGGTAAAACAAAGAAAAATGGTGGATGTAAATTTCACATTTCACATTTTATCGTCTTACTCTTAATTATAAGTCAGGAAAAAAATATTTGAACCTCCTTAGTAGTAACAATCCACCAAAGTGGGCGCCACGGACAACACCATAGGCGATTTCTGGTTTTGTTGTTGTTTTCGATGATCGTTTTTTGGGGCCGGAAGATTGAGATCCAGATCCAAAGACAACAAAATTTCCTTTCTTTTGATTTCTTGATGATCATCTAACTCAAACCCAGATAAAGCACTCAAAGATAAATTTGTGTTGGTACCAACAGGGTCGGCCTTGTGACGCCTCATGTGGCCCCCCAGAGCCTGTCCTGACATAAATTTGGCCCCACAAATCGAGCACTCATGAATCTTATTAGTATAAGACCTCGTCTGATTGAAATAAAAAGGACCCCTCTCACTAGGGGCTTCGATTTGTACTTCTTCATTCAACAATAATGATGTCGTTGTCGGCTTGGGCTTCTTGTGGCTGGCCCTATGGCCACCTAGGGCTTGAAATGATGGAAATGTCCTTTCACATGTCTTGCATTGGTACACATTAAATCTCTTGCTTGTCAAATTGAAGCCTTTTTCTCTGCAAACATAGGGCCGGCCCTGAGCGAGGAGGATCAAGCAATTTGCCATGTACTTCTCTTCCTCGGTGATCACGCT
>BRYE01000022.1:4461802-4466802 GCA_030159115.1 Actinidia arguta var. hypoleuca
CACAGGCATCACACACACTTATTGTCGTGCTCTCTATACTGCCTTAATTTATTTTCTGGTTGCCTTGGTCTGATACACACGCCGGAGGGGTTTTGAGCGGCCTCACCCCGGCCGATTACTTTTGACTCATTGCTGTGCAGGTCGTCTAGCTTTAGCCGAGGTCCAGTGCCGAGGTCGAGGAGCAATTCTGACTGTTGGTTGCTCTCCCAGATTTTTACCACAACAGTTTGGCGCCGTCTGTGGGAACGATAGTTCTCTAGTTCTTATGCACCTACGCATCCGATTATTATCCAGACCAAGTACTAGCAGCCCTTTGGATAACAGAGTACGTTCAATGGCCAACACTAGCCAAGCTCCAGATCTAGAGGGCCTTCATCATGAGATATGTGGGATGGCTGAACAGATAAGAATCATGAACTAAAATAATGCCCTCCTCATACAGCATCTCACCACGAATAATCAACCACCACTTCCTTCGGCTCCTCGTCGTTCTCACCTATCAGGGAATGTATCCCAAAGTCACCATAGCACTGGAAGAGACAGGCGCCGTCTCTCTCCTAGCCCTCGCCCTCAATGGGAGAGGAGCCCAAGAAGCCCATCATCACGGTCATCATCCAGCAAAATGCCAGGGTAGGAAAACGGAGTTAGGCGGGGCAGATTAGGGACCTGGACGCTCGACTAGACGCCATCAACATGGGGACCGGTGACCCAATAACTGTAGACGCTTTGATCAGGCAAACTGAACCACCTTTTACCCAAAGGATAATGAGAACCAAGGTGTCATCTAGATTCAAACTACCTACTCAGCTCGGGATCTATGAAGGCAAAACGGATCCTATGGATCACCTGAATTCTTACAAAAGTCTGATGCATCTCCAGGGTTACTCTGACGAAGTCATGTGTAAAGCTTTTTCTGCTACATTGACGGGGTCGACAAGGTCGTGGTTCCGAAAGTTGACTCCCGGAACCATAGATTCATTTGGTGAACTGAGCAGACTTTTCGTCGCCAATTTTATAAGTTGCAGGGTCAGGCAGAAGAATGCATCCCATCTTTTCACCATCCACCAAAAGAAAACGGAGAACTTGAAAGATTATGTGAAGCGATTTAACCAGGCCATATTAGAAGTCGAAGATCCCAGTGACAAAGTGGTCGTCCTGGCGATGATGGAGGGGCTTCGCCCAGGTCCCTTGTTCGATTCTCTGTCCAAGAACGTTCCGGAGGCGTCCTTCAAAGTAAAGCCGATAAGTACATCGCCACGGAGGAATTGTCCGAAGCCAAACGGAGGTGAAGAGGAAAGGAGGACCACAAGAGGAAAGAGCCTGATACAAGGCGATCTGATTATAGAGACGATGAACGAAGGAGCAAGAAGCCTAATCGGGAGTCGAGGCGGACCAATGATAGGCGACCTCGTACTCCACCTCGCCGTGCGGAGCTGGTATTACCTCCGCTTAATGCTCCCATTGCCTAAGTCCTCATAGAAATCAAGCATGAAGAGTTCGTCAAGTGGCCCTCAAAAATCAAGACTGATCCCCGGAAGAGAAACAAAAACAAATATTGCGAATTTCACCGAGACCATGACCATAATACCGAAGACTACTTTCATCTAAAGGAGCAAATAGCCGACCTCATCAAAAGAGGGTATCTGAGAAAATACGTTGGAGATCGCCCTTCTCCCAATTCACCAGAAAAGAGATATGGCGACAATCGACCTACAGCTGGAGACATTCAGGTAATACACGGTGGGTTTGGATCCGGAGGGAGTTCGAATTCATCCAGAAAGAGGCACGCCAGAAGTGCAGACATACTGTCCGCAGAAGTTTACAACCTCTCCTCGCCAATAGCCAATGTCCACCCACCAATTACCTTCAACAATGATGACCAGAAAGGCCTGCACCTGCCTCATGACGACACCCTGGTTGTTTCGGCCATCATCGCCAATTTTACCGTCCAAAGAATTTTGGTCGATAATGGTAGCTCGATCGACATTCTATTCGTCTCCGCATTCGAAAAAATGAAGATAGGGCTCGACAAATTGCAGCCCTTCTAGACACCCTTGGTGGGATTTGGAGGAAATCTGACTCACCCACTAGGATGGGTTAAGTTGCCGGTTACTTTGGGGAAAGAACCTCGCCAAACTACTATTTGGCAGGACTTCACCGTGGTTGATTGCCCTTCCCCCTACAATGCCATTTTAGGTCGCCCAACTCTAGGCGGAATTAGGGCGATCACCTCAACCTACCACCTGAAAATGAAGTTTCCCACTTCGGCAGGAGTGGGTGAAGTGCGGGGCGACCAGAAAGTGGCCAGGCAATGTTTCATTTCGGCTATGAAGATCGAGACCCCCCCAATACAGAATGCCCAATAGCAATTACCGATCTACGATGGCGAGATGGAACCTCTGAGGGACGAGGTGGAACAGGTTGTCTTGATGGATCCCCGAGAAACCGAAAACACTAAACCCCTTGAAGAAACTACCCCAATTTCCATACATCCGGCATATCCTGATCTCAACGTTATGATCGGAACAGAACTTACCAAAGAACTGCGCAGTGCTTTAGTGGAATTCTTAAAAAGAAATTTCGATGTTTTTGCCTAGTCCCAAGGCGACGTCCCGGGGATAGATCCCCAGGTCGCCATGCATAAATTACAGATCAATCCGGCTAATCCGCCAGTTCGCCAGAAGAGAAGAAAATTCGCCCCCTAGCGGCTTCGGGTTATCGACGAGGAGGTCACCAAACTCATCAGAGCTAAAGTGATCAAGGAAGCCCACTACCCGGAATGGTTAGCTAATGTCGTCGTCGCCCCAAAAAAGGGAGGGAAGTGGAGAGTATACGTGGACTATACTGATCTCAACAAAGCGTGCCCGAAAGACAGTTTTCCACTACCAAAAATTGATTTAATAGTCGACGCCACATCTAAGCACGAGCTTCTTAGCTTTATGGATGCCTTCTCCGGATATCACCAGATCAAGATGTTTTCCCCCGACGTAGAAAAAACTTCATTTATCACGGAACAAGGATTGTATTGCTACAAGGTCATGCCATTTGGTCTCAAAAATGCTGGGGCTACTTATCAAAGATTGGTGAACAAAATGTTCAAAGAGCTGATTGGAAAGACCATGGAGGTATATATAGACGATATGCTCGTGAAAAGCCTCGAGGCAGCAAAGCACATCGCCCACCTTGAAAAAGCTTTCAACATTATGAGGAAACACAAGATGATGTTAAATCCTTCCAAATGCATTTTTGGCATATCATCCGGAAAATTCTTAGGATTCTTGGTAACCAAACGTGGAATTGAAGCAAATCCGGACCAAATTCAAGCTCTGCTCGGGATGAGCTCGCTTAGAAATATCCGTGAAGTATACCTCTGGAATTCTTGTCCAAACCAAGCATTGAGGTCGCCAAATCCATCTGTACGACAGAAACGGACCCGACCTGGATGGATGAGATTGTCGCCTACCTTCGGAGCGGTACACTTCCGGCAGATAAACTCCAAGTTCGCCGAATTCGCCATAGATCTGCAAGGTTCTGCCTGCTTCATGGAATTTTATATAAAAGATCCTTCTCTGGTCCCCTCCTAAGATGTCTCTGACCTGAGAAAGCCAATTATGTGATGAGAGAAATCCACGAAGGCTTCTGCGAAAATCATTCGGGGGCGAGATCGCTGGTATGAAAGGCGATTCGCCAAGGCTACTTTTGGCCCCAGATGGGACAAGATGCAACAAAATACACCAGGGAGTGTGTCAAATGCCAGAGGTTCGCTCCATCAAACCACTTTTCCCATACTGAGATGGTGCCAATTACCAGCCTAATCAAGATCGCCAGTTCATCAAAAGATGAAGGCATCTTGATCGCCTAATCAAGATCGCCGGTTCATCAAAAGATGATGGAGTCTTGGTCGTCTAATCAAGATTGCCATAAACCACTTAATGAAGGCATCTTGCTCGCCAAAATTAAAAGTTGCCAGATCACTGAAAAATGACCTCTTCTATCCTAGTTCGCCATTAGTTAAGAATTACGCAAGGATACACGAGGGGGAGGGTTGTCATCGCCTTGAGGAGCTGCGTCGCCCGAAGGGTTTGCATCTCCTTTTTCAACCGTTTCCTCCTCGCCCCCTTCCCCTTCATCCTCCTCGTCAAGCAGGTCGAGGTCGAGACGCATTTCCTCCAAGTCTATGGCCAGGTCGGGATGGTGGTGATGGAGCTATCATTTACAGAAGTCAAGCCCTTCGCCAAAGTATTTCGAGGAGGCACTTTCGACAGCCTCGGAGAAATCTGACGAGGATTTGAATTCCTCAACAGCTAGCTTTCCTGCACGCTCTACTCTCCCCCTCAAGTCTTCAACCAAAAGCCCTGCCTTTGACAGACTGTCAGAAAAGGAGTCCCTTTCAGCCTTTAGTTTGGCAAACTCGTCGCCGACCTGCTGTTCCCGAGCTCAGGCCTCGGCCAGTTGCTGCTCCAGATCGGCGGATAACTTCTTAAGGCGAGAGACTTCAGTGTCCAAAGAGGCAGCTCGCCCCTATTGAAGGCTTGCTTCCTCAATGGTCTCCCTGCTCTTCACCGCCAGGGAAGATCCGAACACAAGCGCCTGCTACAAACAAATCTAATCAGATCAAACCAATCATATTTAAAAAGGATAAAACAAATAGAAGATAGTATCAAAATGATACCTGGCCGAGAGCTTGGAAAAATTTCGAGGCAGTCTGGTCCAGAGAGAGCTGCCCCACCTTCTCTTGATCCGTAGGAGGGATTATCCCTCGAAAGATCTTCTCAGCCACCGAAGGGCTCCCCAAGATGGAGGCCCTCGGACCAAGAACTGTACCCAACGATGGCGAGCTTCCCTTTCCAGGACCAGAACAAGGGGCCAGACTTCTTTTTTGGTTCAAGGATGGGGGCTTGCCCTTTGCCTTTGGACTCATCCCCGGACTTCGCCTTCTTGCTCGGCGAGGTGGGAGGTTTATCCACCGGGCGCTTCTCGCCAATAACCACCCCCTTTGC
>BRYE01000022.1:4471802-4481802 GCA_030159115.1 Actinidia arguta var. hypoleuca
TAATATAATATTAACAAATCAGGAACAGAATGATTAAAGTATCCATGAAAGTAGTGCTCAATCACACGGATAGTCAACTGCTACAATTTGCGTGAGTTAACAAAATTGATTCAAATCTTTGATGCGTGGTGAGAGTTATCAATCTTGTTGTGGTAAAAATCTGGGAGAATAATTAACAGTCAGAATTGCTCCTCGGTCTCGGCACTGGACCTCGGCTAAAGCTAGGCGACCTGCACAACAATGAGTCAAAAGTAATCGGCCGGGGTGAGGCCGCTCAAAACCCCTCCGGCGTGTGTATCAGACCAAGGCAACCAGAAAATAAATTAAGGCAGTATGGAGAGCACGACAATAAGTGTGTGTGATGCCTGTGTTGAGCGTACCTTTTTGGTTATGGGGGAGTGGCCTTTATATAGACAGGAGAACTGAGCCGTGTCAGTCTAGTATGGCGAATTCCTCGGAAGGATAAGCATGGGGGGATATCCCAATCAAATTTGGAGATTAATCAGGAGGCTGCCAACTGGTGATCCATCCGTGATTATAAGTGTCGTTGAGTTGGAGTCTATTGGAGACAGTTCTCTTGTAGAGGTGGAACTCTTTATGGAGATGGACTTTAATCAGGTACAAGAGTGGTGATAGCAGACCTCTAATGTAGATGGGAGTCCTTACGGAGAAGTCTTTTAAGAAGACGTCTCTGCCTTGGGCGAGGTAGACCATCTCGCCCTATGACGATATGGAGGGAATATGTAAATGGAATGGAGCTCAATGTATTAACAATATGAGGCGACCTGGAAGGCAAGTTTGGACGCGTTGGGCGACGTGCCTTGCTCGGATCATTTTATGATTCAGGACTTGTTAGAATTATTCCACATCAGTAGCCCCCTACTCAAAAGTGCCGAGATATTCGGGACCTTTGAGTAATTATCATTAAAAAGTCATTAGCCTGCGTGGGTGCGCATTAAATGTGCCCCTCCTCTCAGTCTGACACGTGGATGAGGCATTAAATTCTGCAGTGTAGTTTTGGGAGAAAAAGGGCGGCGCCATGATTACTTTTGGCGGGATTGATGGCTCTGGCTCAAGTTTCAGAAAGAATTTCAAAAGGTTGATTAATCTGGACCATTGAGGCGGATGAATCTCATCCGTCACTATTCCTTATATATAAGGGACCCTACCCATTCATTTTTACCCTTTCCTGCCTATCACTTTCTCTCTCCTAGTTCTTGCTCGCGGTTGTTCTTCCTGCCTTCAAGTCTCTTTGCCTCTGCCTGTGGTCGTCCATTATTTCTTAGCACAATAAGTAATCGTTCATCCTTTCTTTACTTAGTTGTATGTCCCATAGGTCTATGGTGAGTCCAACTTTGGATTTTTTGCCTTCGTGGATCTCAGACCATTTAGGAGAAGGTTCGTCGTACGTTACTGACGAGGTTAGGCAATCACCTAGGTCGCCAATGGAAGATCCATCCGTTGTCGAGGTCGCCCCTTTAGGTGACATCCATCCCTCTGTAATTAAAGAACATAACACTATGACCCTTGAGGAGCTCGGCTTACTAAGGGAGACTTATTCATTCCCTCAGGGTGTACAGCTCAGACTTCCTGAGGAGGGCGAGACCATTCTTTCTGCTCGCCCTGGAGAGGTAGCTTTTTATGAGGCCGCCTTTCTCGCGGGCCTCCGTTTTCCTATTCCTTTAATTATCAGGTCAATTTTGCTTTTCTATAAAATTTATCCTGCTCAGCTCGTCCCCAACGCATGGCGCAGTATCGTCGGCGCCGTGTCGTTGTGGCGAGTTCACAAGTTTGTGATGGCCCTATCCGAGTTTAGGAACATTTTTTCCCCCACTAATAACCCTAAGCCGGACCAAGGGTGGCTGTACTTCAAGGCGAGGTACAAGAAAACTATCCTCGGAGGGTACCCCAGCAACGTGAAGGGGTGGAAAAGCAGGTTCTTCTTTGCCTCCGGGGGACAATTGGGAGCTTTTTGATGAAGAACCTCGGGAGGGAGTACCGCGGATTCTGAGGTCATGGGGAATTCCAGGTCGGTTTTTATTTTGCCAACGTTAGTTTATTGATTAACTAGATCGGTATTAACATGGGTTTCTTTTCAGATAAACGCTGCAACGAGCTGCCTACGTTGCTGTCGTTCGAGCGGGAATTATATGACCAAATTTCTAAGTCGGTGGCGGAACGTGGGCGGTACGCAGTCCCCATGATTTTTAAAACCAAGGCTTTTCGCCGGGGTTTCAGCTCGCCCGGTCCTGCTGAATCAGGAGAAGAGGGCGATCATCCGTAACCGCCATCGACGTCGGGTGAAGCGGGTGAGTCCCGCTCTTCCCGTGGTGAACTTCAAGATGGCCAGCCCCGAGAGGATTCGATAGAATATCTAGGGACTGTTAGGAAGGAACTGAGGAGGGTTGCTCCTCATATTCCCGACCTGACCTTATTAAGATGGTCGGGGGGAAAGATTCGAGACCCTATCTTAGAATTTTGCTCAAAGTTGAGATCGAGCTCGATCTCGACATCAGAATCCTGGTCGGATTCCGAGCTATCCCCCGAGATTAGATCAAATGGTATAAACCCTTACTAACTTTGTTGATTATTTTTTTACGTCTGATATATATCTTTTTTTTTTTTTTTGTAGCGATGTCGAAGAGGATCAGCCTCAAGAAGCTCGGTGAAAGGGTGGAGAGAGCCCGAGGTGAGAGTTCATCCAAAAAATCTGCTCCCCCTGCAAAGGGGGTGGTTATTGGCGAGAAACGCCCGGTGGATGAACCTCCCACCTCGTCGAGCAAGAAGGCGAAGTCCGGGGATGAGTCCAAAGGCAAAGGGCAAGCCCCCATCCCTGAACCAAAAAAAAAGTCTGGTCCAGCACACCATCCAATGGCCCCTTGTTCTGGTCCCGGGGAGGGAAGCTCGCCATCGTTGGGTATAGTTCTTGGTCCGAGGGCCTCCATCTTGGGGAGCCCTTCGGTGGCCGAGAAGATCCTTCGAGGGGTAATCCCTCCTACGGATCAAGTGAAGGTGGGGCAGCTCTCTCTGGACCAGACTGCCTCGAAATTTTTCTAAGCTCTCGGCCAGGTATCATTTTGATACTATCTTCTATTTGTTTTATCCTTGCTAAATATGATTGGTTTGATCTGATTAGATTTGTTTGTAGCAGGCGCTTGTGTTCGGATCTTCCCTGGTGGTGAAGAGCAGGGAGACCATTGAGGAAGCAAGCCTTCAACAGGGGCGAGCTGCCTCTTTGGATACTGAAGTCTCTCGCCTTCAGAAGTTATCCGCCGATCTGAAGCAGCAACTGGCCGAGGCCCGAGCTCGGGAACAACAGGTCGGCGACGAGTTCGCCAAACTAAAGGCTGAAAGGGACTCCTTCTCTGACAGTCTGTCAAAGGCAAGGCTTTTGGTTGAAGACTTGAGGGGGAGAGTAGAGCGTGCACGAAAGCTGGCTGTTGAGGAATTCAAATCCTCGTCAAATTTCTCCGAGGCTGTCGAAAGTGCCTCCTCGAAATACTTTGGCAAAGGGTTTGACTTCTGTAAACGACAGCTCCGTCACCACCATCCCGAGCTGGCCATAGACTTGGAAGAAATGCGTCTTGACCTCGACCTGCTTGACGAGGAGGATGAAGGGGAAGGGGCGAGGAGGAAACGGTTGAAAATGGAGATGCAAACCCTCCGGGCGACGCAGCTCCTCAAGGCGATGACAACCCTCCCCCTCGTGTATCCTTGCGTAATTCTTAACTAATGGTGAACTAGGATAGGAGAGGTCATTTTCCAGTGATCTGGCAACTTTTAACTTTGGCGAGCAAGATGCCTTCATTAAGTGATTTATGGCGATCTCGATTAGGCGACCAAGACTCCGTCATCTTTTGATGAACCGGCGATCTTGATTAGGCGATCAAGATGCCTTCATCTTTTAATGAACTGGCGATCTTGATTAGGCGACCAAGATGCCTCTGTCATCTTTTGATGAACTGGCGATCTTGATAAGGCGACCAAGATGCCTCTGTCATCTTTTGATGAACTGGCGATCTTGATAAGGCGACCAAGATGCCTCTGTCATCTTTTGATGAACTGGCGATCTTGATTAGGTGACCAAGATACCTCTGTCATCTTTTGATGAACTGGCGATCTTGATTAGGCGACCAAGATGCCTCTATCATTTTTCGATGAACTGGCAATCTTGATTAGGCGACCACGACGCCTCTGTCATCTTTTGATGAACTGGCGATCTTGATTAGGCGAACAAGATGCCTCCGTCATCTTTCGATGAACTGACAATCTTGATTAGGCGACCAAGATGCCTCCGTCATCTTTCGATGAACTGGCAATCTTGATTAACTAATGGCGACCAAGATGCCTCCATCTTTCGATGAACTGGCGATCTTGATTAGGCGACCAAGATGTTTCCGTCATCTTTCGATGAACTGGCAATCTTAATTAGGCGACCAAGATGCCTCCGTCATCTTTCAATGAACTGGCGATCTTGATTAGGCGACCAAGATGCCTCCGTCATCTTTTGATGAACTGGCGATCTTGATTAGGCGACCAAGATGTCTCCGTCATCTTTTGATGAACTGGCAATCTTGA
Organism: Actinidia arguta var. hypoleuca; assembly: GCA_030159115.1. Taxonomy (NCBI): domain Eukaryota; kingdom Viridiplantae; phylum Streptophyta; class Magnoliopsida; order Ericales; family Actinidiaceae; genus Actinidia; species Actinidia arguta. Next base: position 4,476,381 of record BRYE01000022.1, read on the forward strand.
TTAGGCGACCAAGATGCCTCCGTCATCTTTCGATGAACTGGAGATCTTGATTAGGCGACCAAGATGCCTCCGTCATCTTTTAATGAACTGGCGATCTTGACTAGGCGACCTCCATCCTGCACTGTTATTGAAATAAACTGGAGAAGTTTTATTACTCGAAATAAAATCTAGAGTTACAAGTATTCGCCAAGGGAGTTATTGGAAATATTTCTTCAAATGCTCAGCGTTCCAAGGATGGGGGAGTGCTTTTCCGTTCATGTCTTCCAGCCAATAAGTTCCTGGTCTAGTTACCTTGACGACCTTGTACGGGCCTTCCCATGTTGGTCCTAATTTTCCCAGCATTTGGCTCTTTGGTTGATAAGGTAACTTTCCGCAGAACTAGGTCGCCAGGTAAGAATGATTTGTGTTTGACTCTCTGGTTGAAATATTTGGCGACCTGATGCTTATAAGCTGCTTGGCGTATGCCCGCTTGTTCCTGTTTTTCATCAAGGAGGTCAAGGTTGAGTCTCAGCTCGCCTTCATTGCTATCCTTGTCAAAGTTTGAAGTTCTGAAACTCAGCATTCCGATTTCGACAGGTATTACTGATTCAGTTCCGTAAACCATGGAATAAGGCGTTTTACCAGTGGGAATCCTGCTAGTCGTGTGATATGCCCATAAAATGCTCTGCAAGTCTTCCACCCACTCTCCTTTGAATTTCTCCAGTCTTGTTTTTAGATTTCTTAAGATGGTCCTGTTGGTGACCTCTACTTAGCCCCGGCTTGAGGGTGACCAGGCGAGGAGAAATGATGCAATATGGCGAGGTCTGAGCAGAATTTCCTGAACCCATCATTGTCGAACTGTCGGGTATTATCTGAGATGAGAACTTTGGAAATTCCAAACCGGCATATGATACCCTTCCACACTAAATTCTTCGTATTTTTTTCAGTGATTCTTGCTAACGGTTCTGCTTCTACCCACTTTGTGAAGTAATCAATAGCTACGATTAAGAACTTCCTCTGTAATGGAGCTTGAGGCAAAGGCCCTAGTATGTCGATCCCCCATTGGGCGAATGGCCACGGGCTGGTAATTGGCACCATCTCAGTATGGGGAAGGTGGTTTGATGGAGCGAACCTCTGGCATTTGTCACACTCCCTGGTATATTTTGTTGCATCCTGTCCCATCTGGGGCCAGAAGTAGCCTTGGCGAATCGCCTTTCGTACCAGCGATCTCGCCCCCGAATGATTTCCGCAGATGCCTTCGTGGATTTCTCTCATCATATAATTGGCTTCCTCAGGTCGGAGACATCTTAGGAGGGGACCAGAGAAGGATCTTTTTTATAAAATTCCATGAAGCAGGCAGAACCTTGTAGATCTATGGCGAATTCGGCGAGCTTGGAGTTTATCTGCCGGAAGTGTACCACTCCGAAGGTAGGCGACAATCTCATCCATCCAGGTCGGGTTTGTTTCTGTCGTACAGATGGATTTGGCGACCTTAAGATTTTGAAGAATGGTAAACATCTGTCCGCTGATTTGGAAACAAATCGGTTGAGGGCGGCAACCCACCCAGTTAATTGTTGGACTTCACGGATATTTCTGGGCGAGCTCATCCCGAGCAAAGCTTGAATTTGGTCTGGATTTGCTTCAATTCCACGTTTGGTTACCAAGAACCCTAAGAATTTTTCGGATGATATGCGAAAAATGCATTTGGAAGGATTTAACATCATCTTGTGTTTCCTCAGAATGTTGAAAGCTTCTTCAAGGTGGGCGATGTGCTTTGCTGCCTCGAGGCTTTTCACGAGCATATTGTCTATATATACGTCCATGGTCTTTCCAATCAGCTCTTTGAATATTTTGTTCACCAATCTTTGATAAGTAGCCCCAGCGTTTTTGAGACCAAATGGCATGACCTTGTAGCAATACAATCCTCTTTCCGTGATAAATGAAGTTTTTTCTACGTCAGGGGAAAACATCTTAATCTGGTGATATCCGGAGAAAGCATCCATAAAGCTAAGAAGCTCGTGCTTAGATGTGGCGTCGACTATTAAATCAATTTTTGGTAGTGGAAAATTGTCTTTTGGGCACGCTTTGTTGAGATCAGTATAGTCCACGCATATTCTCCACTTCCCTCCCTTTTTTGGGGCGACGACGACATTAGCTAACCATTCCAGGTAGTGGGCTTCCTTGATCACTTTAGCTCTGATGAGTTTGGCGACCTCCTCGTCGATAACCCGGAGCCGCTCGGGGGTGAATTTTCTTCTCTTCTGGAGAACTGGCGGATTAGACGGATTGATCTGTAATTTATGCATGGCGACCTGGGGATCTATCCCCGGGACGTCGCCTTGAGACCAGGCAAAAACATCAAAATTTCTTTTTAAGAATTCCACTAAAGCACTGCGCAACTCTTTGGTAAGTTCTGTTCCGATCATAACGTGGCGATCAGGATATTTCGGATGTATGGAAATTGGGGTAGTTTCTTCAAGGAGTTTAGTGTTTTCGGTTTCTCGGGGATCCATCAAGACAACCTGTTCTACCTCGTCCCTCAGAGGTTCCATCTCGCCATCGTAGATCGGTAATTGCTATTGGGCATTCTTTACTGGGGGGTCTCGATCTTCATAGCCGAAATGAAACATTGCCTGGCCACTTTCTGGTCGCCCCGCACTTCACCCACTCCTGCCGAAGTGGGGAACTTCATTTTCAGGTGGTAGGTTGAGGTGATCGCCCTAATTCCGCCTAGAGTTGGGCGACCTAAAATGGCATTGTAGGGGGAAGGGCAATCAACCACGATGAAGTCTTGCCAAACGATAGTTTGGCGAGGTTCTTTCCCCAAAGTAACCGACAACTTAACCCATTCCAGTGGGTGAGTCAGATTTCCTCCAAATCCCACCAAGGGTGTTTGGAAGGGCTGCAATTTGTCGAGCCCTATCTTCATTTTTTCGAATGCGGAGATGAATAGAATGTCGGCCGAGCTACCATTATCGACCAAAATTCTTTGGACGGTAAAATTGGCGATGATGGCCGAAACGACCAGGGCGTCGTCATGAGGCAGGTGCAGGCCTTTCAGGTCATCATTGTTGAAGGTAATTGGTGGGTGGACATCGGCTATTGGCGAGGAGAGGTTGTAAACTTCTGCGGACAGCATGTCTGCACTTCTGGCGTGCCTTTTTCTAGATGAACTCGAACTCCCTCCGGATCCAAACCCACCGTGTATTACCTGAATGTCTCCAGCTGTAGGTCGATTGTCGCCATATCTCCTTTCTGGTGAATTGGGAGAAGGGCGATCTCCAACGTATTTTCTCAAATACCCTCTTTTGATGAGGTCGGCTATTTGCTCCTTTAGATGAAAGCAGTCTTCGGTATTATGGCCATGGTCTCGGTGAAATTCGCAATATTTGTTTTTGTTTCTCTTCCGGGGATCAGTCTTGATTTTCGAGGGCCACTTGACGAACTCTTCATGCTTGATTTCTGTGAGGACTTGTGTAATGGGAGCATTAAGCAGAGGTAATACCAGCTCCGCGCGGCGAGGTGGAGTACGAGGTTGCATATCATTGGTCCGCCTTGACTCCCGATTAGGCTTCTTGGTCCTTCGTTCATCGTCTCTATAATCAGATCGCCTTGTATCAGGCTCTTTCCTCTTGTGGTCCTTCTTTCCTCTTCGCCTCCGTTTGGCTTCGGCCAATTCCTCCGCGGCGATGTACTTATCGGCTTTACTTTGAAGGACAGACAGAGTCTCTGGAACGTTCTTGGATAGAGAATCGAACAAGGGACCTGGGCGAAGCCCCTCCATCATCGCCATGATGACCACTTTGTCACTGGGATCTTCGACTTCTAATATGGCCTGGTTAAATCGCTTCACATAATCTTTCAAGTTCTCCGTTTCCTTCTGGTGTATGGTAAAAAGATGGGATGCATTCTTCTGCCTGACCCTACAACTTATAAAATTAGCGACGAAAAGTTTGCTCAGTTCACCAAATGAATCTATGGTTCCGGGAGTCAACTTTCGGAATCACGACCTTGCTGACCCCGTCAATGTAGCAGAAAAAGCTTTACACATGACTTCGTCAGAGTAACCCTGGAGATGCATCAGACTTTTGTAAGAATCCAGGTGATCCATAGGATCCGTTTTGCCTTCATAGATCCCGAGCTGAGTAGGCAGTTTGAATCTGGATGACACCTTGATTCTCATTATCCTCTGGGTAAAAGGTGGTTTAGTTTGCCTGATCAAAGCATCTACAATTATTGGGGCACCGATTCCCGTGTTGATGGCGTCCAGTCGAGCGTCTAGGTCCCTAATGTTTTGGAAAGTGGACATGTCCTGTTCCTGATGGACCCGACGAGGGGATCTGCCCCGCCTAACTCCGTTTTCCTGCCCTGGCATTTTGCTGGATGATGACCCTGATGATGGGCTTCTTGGGCTCCTCTCCCGTTGAGGGCGAGGGCGAGGGCGAGGGCGAGGGCGAGGGCTAGGAGAGAGACGGCGCCTGTCTCTTCCAGTGCTATGGTGACTTTGGGATACATTCCCTGATAGGTGAGAACGACAAGGAGCCGAAGGAAGTGGTGGTTGATTATTCGTGGTGAGATGCTGTATGAGGAGGGCATTATTTTTGTTCATGATTCTCATCTGTTCAGCCATCCCACGTATCTCATGATGAAGGCCCTCTAGATCTGGAGCTTGGCTAGTGTTGGCCATTGAACGTACTCTGTTATCCAAAGGGCTGCTAGTACTTGGTCTGGATAATAATCGGCTGTGTAGGTGCATAGGAACTAGAGAACTATCATTCCCACAGACGGCGCCAAACTGTTGTGGTAAAAATCTGGGAGAGCAACCAACAGTCAGAATTGCTCCTCGGCCTCGGCACTGGACCTCGGCTAAAGCTAGGTGACCTGCACAGCAATGAGTCAAAAGTAATCGGTCGAGGTGAGGCCGCTCAAAACCCCTCCGGCGTGTGTATCAGACCAAGGCAACCAGAAAATAAATTAAGGCAGTATGGAGAGCACGACAATAAGTGTGTGTGATGCCTGTGTTGAGCGTACCTTTTTGGTTATGGGGGAGCGGCTTTTATATAGACAGGAGAACTGAGCCGTGTCAGTGTAGTATGGCGAATTCCTCGGAAGGATAAGCATGGGGGGATATCCCAATCAAATCTGGAGATTAATCAGGAGGCTGCCAACTGGTGATCCATCCGTGATTATAGGTGTCGTTGAGTTAGAGTCTATTGGAGACAGTTCTCTTGTAGAGGTGGAACTCTTTATGGAGATGGACTTTAATCAGGTACAAGAGTGGTGATAGCAGACCTCTAATGTAGATGGGAGTCCTTACGGAAAAGTCTTTTAAGAAGACGTCTCTGCCTTGGGCGAGGTAGACCATCTCGCCCTATGGCGATATGGAGGGAATATGTAAATGGAATGGAGCTCAATGTATTAACAATATGAGGCGACTTGGAAG
>BRYE01000022.1:4504302-4514302 GCA_030159115.1 Actinidia arguta var. hypoleuca
GACATCACATGTGCACCCTAATTACGTCATTAAAAGAAAAAGAAAAATTTGAAGCCTTACAAAGAGTCAATTGTAAATAGCAAATGTAAGATTTCACCATAAAATGACAGTTTTATATGATATATTTTCTTATAATGATTCAGTTCAGTGTATTCCATAATACACCTACTTTAATAATTGAGATAAATCATTCTATCATATAGAGGTTAATAGTGTTATAGTCTTTGCAGATGAGACGCTTAAACTCATCATCAACTACGACCTCAATTAAAGTTAATAGGATCAACAATTGATATCTCTCGTATGCAAATCTCAGTACCACACATTTATCGTATCTCTACATAACTTAGGAATATATCATCTCATGATATATAATAATATCAATATCATCTCATGATATAGTAGAATAACATCCAATTGTATGATAAAATAAATTTGCATTCCAAATTATAATTTAATATTTGAACATGTGGGCATACACATGACACCTTCCTAGCCTTGGCACATGCTGTCATACTTCCTAATGACTTGGTTGACCTTGCTGTAGAGAAGAGAAAGTGGCTTCCAATCTTCTAGTGATGTAGCACATCCAGGTGACCAACCGAGCTTACCTTTTTCATACTTCACATTGAGAACAATTGTAAAAAAAATTGTTGTGTTGTAGAGCTTCCAAATGGTGATGAAGAAGGGAGATTGTATCTTTAAACACTCATCCGAGTTCAAGAGGGCGTAGAAGAGAGCCCAAACTGCGAAGGGAGAGTTGAAGAATGTGAAGGATGCCTTGGTTGCTGAGGTGAAGAGGCACGAAGATAGCGATAACAAGGCAGTTAAGGCTCTACCCAAGGTTACTGCCACCCAGGAGAGGATGGTTGAGGCTGTGCGGGAACTTACCTAGCTCAAAAAGGAAGCCTTATCCTCTATGTACAAAAAAGTTTTTGACAAGGAATTCAATCAGGATAGGAAATACTACACCAGATGGGTAGCCGAGCTTTGCCCATAGATCTACCTGAGGGCTGGCTTAACTGTTTGAAAGAGCTTGGTACTCCTACAAAGCATCTAGCTTGGAGTGCAGTTGTGCCAGAGGTGGAGATCCCTGACCCTCTCGAGCCTTATTCGCCCATCCTGGTGTTGGATTTCAATGAGGAGGAATATGCCAACCAAGCCGCAGAGGATGAAGCTAAAGGCAATGATGGGGTGGGAGACTTTGTGGTAGCTGACAAGCACGGGGAAGAAGATGGGACCAACGAAGCTGGGGATGGAGATCAATACATTCCCCCTGAAGTGTAAAGTGATTTATTGCCTGTTAAGGGGGATGGTCCTTGAAGTTTTTATAAATATTTTTCTTTTCGAACAATGAAACACTTTGTAAATATTTTTTTGGGTTATGATGTATCTTTTTTCCTAGCTCGTTTGTACATTTACTTCTTCTTTAGCTTGCTTCTTCTTCTGATTGTCGAATACCTAATGACTTCCGAGCTCGGTATTAGGATAATTTGCCAATGCCTTAGCGAATATATGCTTTTTTCATTGTTTTATACTTCGACTGTTCTGGGCTCGGTAGTCAAGCATTCGGAGACCAATCATGCCTTAGAGAATATTTATCTATGTGCATGCTCATAGTGTAGATTTTTTTGTTCTTTTGACTTGTCTCAACTCAGTTGAACAAGCACATCCCTTAGCAAATATCTGCTATTTTTCATGTTTTTTCCCGAATGCTCCTGAGCTTGGTTCTCAAGCATCTTGTCTATAATTTATGTGCATGCCTTAGAAAAATTTTGTCTTTGTGCATACAATAGCGTAGATGATACTTTTATTCAAAACTTTATCACTTTAGGACATCTCAAGTTCGGTGGAATAGCCTCACGCTTCTTTAGGACACCTCAAGCTCATGCTTTAAGTAGTTCGGTGATTAGTTCCGCTACTACTCAAACCCATGCTTAAGTAGCTCGGTATCTAGTCTCGCATTATTCGTTAGGACCGTCTTAGCTTGTGCTTAGGCAAATGAGGAGTGTATCTCGGTTTAAGTTAAAACTTTGAAAATATTTGTAATTGGAAATATTTTCACAATTTATGACAACAAATAGTGAAACCTCAACCGAACTATGTACATTTTGGAAAATTCTCGAGTTTAAAAATAATAGAGCTGTTTGCATAGTTATATAACTTTAAAGCAATTAATCAAGAAATATGGCAAACATGTTTGATGAAAAATAAAAATTTATATAATAGCTTGGTATTGAAAGTTTATATTTATTGGTAATTTTTTCTCAAAATGTTGAAAGTCCAAGGTATTGGGACTTACTTGCCCTCGAAGTCCTCAAGATGATAAGCAACCTTGCCGGCTAGCTTAGTTGTCTTATAAGGACCTTCCCAATTGGGACCGAGCTTCCCATCCGTCGGATACTTGGTATTTTTGACAACTTTCTTCAAAATGAGGTCATTGACAACAATCTCTCTCTGTTGGACTTTTTGATTGTACAATTTAGTCAGTTGCTTTTGATAGTTGGCCATTCGTACTAATGCATTTTCTCTTTGTTCGTCAACAAGGTTAAGATCCTGAACTAGGACTTTAGAGTTATTGATTTTGTCTTAACTCTTAATTTGTATTGTGGGCAAACCGACCTCCAGCGGGATTATAACTTCAAAACCAAAAGCAAAAAAATAAGGTGTTTCATTTGTTGTTTTTCGTGGTGTTGTCCGATAGGCCCACAAAACATTTGTAGTTCATCGACCCACTTGCCTTTGGCCTTTTTAGCCTCTTTTTGATACCATTCATGATGGTCTTGTTGATCTCTTTGGCTTGCCTGTTGCAATGCGAGTAACTTGGCGTTGAGTTATAAAGTACTATTTTAAGCCCGTCCAATGTCTATTTGACCTTCTGGCTAATGAACTGAGTTCCATTGTCTGAAATGAAAGCTCTAAGGATGCCAAACCTTGAGAGGATATTTTCACCTACTTGGTAAAATAGTTTGTAGCCGCCAATAAAAACTTCTTATTCCCCACAACTCAGGGCAAGACGCCCCAAATATCCATTCTCCATTTAGAAAAGGGCCATGGACTAATGAGAAGAGTTAGGTCCCAAGTTAGTTGATGAATGAAAGGGGAGAACAATTAACACTTGGTGCATTTACAGACGTACACTTGGGTATCTTTGGCATATAGGGCCACACCCTTGAGTTAGGGGTCAGTGGGCTAATGATCTTCCCCATGAGTGCAATCTACACATGCCTTTATGAATTTTGAATATTATGTCTTCTACTAAGCTCGGATGAATACACAGCAGATAGGGCCCCGAGTAAAAACTTTTATACAAATCTCTCGTTGGGGAGATCCAAAATTGTGTCACCTATCCTCGGAACTTATGTGCTTCCCTTTTGTCTTCAGGCAACTTGTCACGGTGCAAAATGTCCACTATCTAGTCCATCCAACTCGGTTCTAGCTTAGTTTTGACAAGAAAAAGTTCCTGACTGACTTCGTGGTTGGGATTCGAGATCAGATCCACTATAATAGTCAATCTAGTTTCTCCTTCAAAAACCATTGCCAAACTTTCCAATGCATTTACACATGCATTTAAATCCCTCCCCGCATTCTTAATCTTGATTACTCTGAATTTGGTGATGATTGTCTTCATAATTGCTTAGTACTTGGCCATCTTGGCTCCTTGAGCTTCAAATTTTCTTGTGACCTAAGTGATCACTAGTTTGGAATCACATAAAATATGGAGCTCAGGAACCTTTAACATGCTGGAGGATGAAATCCCGTAATGAAAGCTTCGTACTCAGCTTTATTATTTGTTACAGGTAAATTCAATCTGAGATAATGCTCAAAAATTGCCCCCTTGGGACTTTTTAGTACAATGCCCTCACTTGCTCCTAGACTATTTTTTGCACCGACAATGTACATTTTTCATGCCTAGGAATCATCAATTTGAGGTGGTTCCTTGTTAATCTCAATACCCTCAAGTGCCAGTTTGGTCTTTGTTGATGTTCCTACTGAGCTCCCATCCTTTCCATGTGTAGACGCAAAAAAAAAATAGCTTTGGACTTATAGTTCGAGGCAAGAATTCAATAACTAAATTAATTAACACTTGTCCTTTTATTGTTGCCCTTGGTATAAATCTTATATCGAACTACACAAGCTCAATTTCCCATTCATTCAAACATCTGGACAGGTCCGCTTTTGACAAAATATTTTTGAGGGAAAACTCAATGTACACTGCAATGGAATGTTCTTGAAAATAGTGCATGAATTTATGTGAAGTAATAACTAAGGCCAATATCAATTCTTTTAATGGCAGGTACCCCATTTAGAAATCCGTGAATGTCTTGCTAATGAAGTAGATTGGGTGTTGCTCTCCATCTACCTCTCTTAACAGCACAGAGCTAACTGCATGCTCAGAGATAGTGAAGCAGACATAAAGCAGTTCTCCCTCATCTGGGATAAAAAAATGTGGTGGGCTAGTTATGTACTATTTAAATTGTTGGAGTGCATGTTCGCACTCCTTATTCCAAGAATATTTTGTATTTTTGCAAAGGAGTTGAAAAAATGAATGACATTTGCCTGAATACTTACTGATAAAATAGTTAAGTATTGCAACCATTCTAGTTAATTTTTAAACCTTTTTCGCTGTCCTCAGGCTGACAAGGTCATTGATGGCCGAGATCTACTTTGGGTTAGCTTCAATTTCTCACTGAGTTATCACATGTCCCAGAAATTTTCATGACCTCACTCCGATGGCACACTTGGCTACATTCAACCTCAGCATGTATTCTTTAAGGATTGCAAACACCTCATCTTGGTCTTCAAATAATATGGCACTTTTTGCTTTTGACCACCATGTCGTCGATGTAAGCATCTATGTTTTTACCCAATAGTGGATTGAACATCTTCGTTATCATGTATTGGTAGGTGGTCCCAGCATTCTTAAGCCCAAAGGGCATGACCTTGTAGAAGAAAATTCCACAATGAATGATAAAGGCAATCTTTTCTTGATCTGTCTCGTGCATGGAAATTTAGTTATAACCTTAGTATGCACCTAAGAAGCTCATACGGGCATAACCCAAGATAGAGTCCACCAATTGATCAATATTTGGTGAGGGAAAGCAATCTTATGGACAAGCTCAGTTGAAACTTGTGAAATCAATGCAAACACTCCATTTACCTATCTTTTTGTTTACCACAACTGTATTTGATAACCAGCTGAGGTAAAGAACCTCTATTATAGCACTTGCCTTTTTAAGCTTTTTGACTTTCTCTATCACCACGTCTACATGTTTTATTGTAGACCTACATCACTGGTGCTTTATCGGCTTGGCCTCGGGAATGACATTAACCTCGTGATTGATGAAACTTGGGTCAATCCTAAGCATCTCGTACAAGTTCCATGCAAAAATCTCAATGTTTGTTGTAAGAAAATCAATGAGCTCGGTTCTGTCTTGCTCTGTCAAGTTTGAACCTGTGAGGAAGAAGTGGTCCAAGCTTGGCTTATAGAGATCATAGCGCATGAGATCATTCACAACCTTGGTCTCGAGAGTCCTTCCAAGACTCCCTTTCTTCCTCAACCAACTGTACTTCTTTCATTGTTGCTTTTGTGGAGACCGTGGCAAGGTAACACTGTTTGACTACCACCTAGTCCCCATAAAGGGTTTGCTTGCCTCAAGTCATGGTGAACTTGATAACTTGGTATAGTGTGGAAGCAACTCCTTCATCACGTGCAGCCAATCTCGAATAACAATTGCATTATATGGGGAAGGGATGTCAACGACAACGAACTCTTTCATTAACTCTTGGGACCTAGCTCAGACTTTGAGGTTTACGATTCCCAAGGGCCAATGAGACTAAGCATTGAACCCAACTGAGAAAGCTCAGGAAAGATTTAAGTCAATCTTGGATAGTTTAAGTTACTTGAAAAGAATATAATACATCACCTCCATAGAGTTGCTAGTGTCCATCAGGATCCTTTTCACATCATAATTGTGGAACTGTAGCTGGATGACCAAGGAATCGATGTGGGGATGTTATACCCTCTCAAGATAATCCTTGGTAAAGGGAATGCTTCCTAGTTTAGACCGACATTGCCTTGGCTTCTTCGCCATTGGTTGGACTAAGAGAACCTCGTGCATTTGTTAGACAATACGGACAGTACCCAAAGGTAGGTCTTCCTCCAAGGCATTATTATCTTCATCATTATCTCGATCAAATCTTGGATTAGGTCTGACATCGATTTCCTCTGCCTTAGTCTTTTCCTAATCAACATACTCCTTCAGGTGTCCAACCTACAAGGGTTGATTAAGAAAAGTTTTGAGGGCTTGACAATTTTTAGTTTGGTGTCCTTTCTCTTCGTGAAAGGCGCACTTCCATCTCTGATTGTGCTTTGGGGGATCTCCTCCTCCGAGGTAGGCTTACAGTAGTACGGATTGTCTCATATTTGGGTAAAGAGCTTATGAATTAGCTCTTTAAAGATCACATTGATGCCTTGCTTCACTTGATCTTATAGTGCCTCGTACTTTCTCGATGCTTGAACTTGCCATTTTTCCTAGAAAAAGTCCCTGTAACTCATTCCACTTGCTTGACTTCATCCTGCAACCAAGCAAATATTTCCACTCTGGACATGAGGTCATTGAGATTGGCTAAGGGATTTTGTGTTAGGTCTTTCCATAGTTTTTTGCCTGGGGTCATCCCGAGATTATAGCTGATCACGGTGAGCTCTTCTGAGCACTTCTCAATTTTGTTGTAGATCTCCCGATACTGCTTGCTGTAACTGACGGAGTGACAGGAGAGAGCTGACACCCTTGGGTGCCTTTATGTTGATAACAAACCAAGCTATGAATGACTTGGATAATTGGTAGAACCTCTATCATTATCCAACACATTTATATACGTGAGCCCACCCTTAGTACATGTATCATCGAGACCTGCTAGTGAGGTCCACTCACAAATCCCTACTATTCAACTAGTTTAGAGATTTTTCTACCATTCAAGGTATTTATACTCAAATGCAATAGTATATACAAAAGCGTATTTAAACTATCTAGAGCTAACGTGGCATTAGAAAATATACAAATATCTTTACATTCTTCCTCAATATAAATATTTAGAACTACGATTCTAGCTACAAGTCTGGCACATCTATCATTAAAATTATAACAGTTCAAAATAACTAACATTCCTATACTAAGTACATAGTATAAGACACAAAAACTGAGTAAGGTCATCTGCCTTCAGTCGCGCTCCACCTCGTTTTCATTGCCTAAAATTGCTACATACAACTACGTCTTAAGTACTAGGCTAATGTGAGTCAAGTTATACATAACATATTAGTGCCCCTAAAATTATATGTCACAAATTCATTTTAACATGAAATAATTTTATATTTGCCAATCCTTTCGTCAAATCATTGGCTCATCTAGACCAATTACCCTTGTTCTCTGTCAAGACTTCTAAATCATATATGATTGACACTTGCAACACACTTAACTATTCAACGATCACCAGTAATTAGGGAACGACCCCAATATAATATGTGGCATGATATCAACCATGATCATGTGGCTATGATCCACCTTATTACATCACATCTTTCTATTATTTTTGGCTAGCGGTAGGGGCACCATTCGAACCATGTATCATCTAAAACATACTTTTTTAAAGTAATATTTTTTTTATAATTCATGGCACATTTAAAACATAGCATGCATTTAACCATAAAATATCATCTTTTCATAAATTTATTAACACATGTTTTCATCCCAAAACTTTTTTAAGTAAGTAAAACATAACAAAACTCACCTTACGTGTATTTCACACTCTTTTTGTGCCTGCTCGTAAGCTAAAATAAGGGTCTCTCGAGTTTCGATCCTATAATTAGAAATTTTGAATTTATTATCTTACATTCATTACATATTCTATTTTTTTAATTACATTATCATTTATTACGATGAGCAAAGGGAATAAGGAGTATAAGGTATTGAAAGGGACAAGTTTTCCTAAAAGCCTATTTTTTATCAAAATTTGGCTAAATGTGAAAAAAAGAATTTTTGAAATATTATTTTCTTTAAATTATTTTTTTTGATAATTATTTTTTATACCTTGAATATTCAAAACTAATTTTATGAGATTTTTATTACAAGTTATACCTTTCATAACAAGAAGAATTATTTTTAAAATAATTGTCAAAAATTATTTTTGAACTAAAACTAAAATTTTACTTTTTAATTTAATGGGAATTATGTATCTTTTTTATTGAATCCGAATGGCGGTTATTTTCTTATTTACATTGTAAACTTAAAGTAAAAGGAAAGGTAAGGTTTATGACTTTTACTTGTTTTCAATGAAAATAAGTATGTTGATAGAGGACTAGGCCAATAGTGGAGGTTTAGTTGGTCAAAAATTGTAACTATTTTCAAGTCTCAACCGGTTGAAAAAACGTTCAACTGGTTGGGAGAAAAGTTTGATCGGTTGGGGACGAGTAGTGGCCTAAACCGGTAATCTCTTCTACCGGTTGAGGAGAAGTTCAACCAGTCAGGAATGAGTCAACCGGTCCAGCATGAGCAAAGGACTAATTGGGTAGACTTCTACCAGTTGAGAAAAAAGGTTCAATCGATTCAACCTAAATAGAGGCTCAAATATATTTTCTCAACTGGTTGAGCTCTGGCCTTAATCGGTCCAACTAGGAAAAATAGACATAGTTTTTCTTATGTCGCATTCCAAGCCTATATTGGACCACTTAACCTCTAAATCAAGAGATACACATTAGAAGCAAAGTTGTAGAAAATTGATCTAGCTATCCTAAACAACTTGAATCGAATCAAAATGTTGTCTTGTGAAGGATTTAAGCCCTAAATACTAGCGGTGGTTTGAAGACAAAACATAACCTAATCCCTATTTAGATTTTGGGTCCTAAAACGGCTTACAAGTGCCACATTTCTAACGTATTTTGAACTTTATTCCATTATAAAGTGTATTACTCTTAGATTAAATGATTACGTATTTTTTAAAATGTAAAAAAAATTCAGAAACTAAGAGACTCGAAAAAAGATTACCTAGAATAGAGAAGATTTTTGCTCTATCTCTATTTCCCTATCTTTTCCTTTTTTCTTCCTATTCCTCTTTTCCTTTTTTTTGCAGCACTTTCCCTATCTCTTTCTCTCTTGTTCTCTTTCCCTCTCTTTTTCTTTTTCTCTCTCTATCTTATATGCAACCTAAGTCTAACTTTTTGGACTTAGGTGGTGGGGTTGGTGATGAGTCACCCCTCCCATGTGGTCCTCATGGTTCCACATGGCCCATCTCATGCATGGTTGACGTGTGTCTCAAAAGTGGGACATGTGTCTAGCTTTTTGTTCCATTTTATCAAAAAATCTTTTCAGATAAAAAAATTTTTATCGTAAAAAATTCTAAAAAATTATTAAAATTATACCGGTGTATTTATATATTTTTTACTATAATAAGGTAAAACTAATTAAGGGTCAGGGTATTACAACCTCCATCTGGACCTGTCAGGAAGTTTGTCAAACCACTTCAACCCGAGGTTACCTAGGTTCAATAAAAATGCCATGCCCATGAATGCGTCAAGGTGGTTCCAAAGTGTCATCACTTACCTATAATGGCTGATGTGGGACCTCGAATCTGACTTCCTATCATATAGGGTGAACTTAAGTGGACTAAACTTTTTTGGATGATCCATTCCCACGATCTTGGGTGTGAATGGGGGTTTGGTACCTTTGGAACTTTGGTGACAGTTTGGACTTGACAATCCTGGAGTGAGATTTGGAAGGGGGGTATGGCTTTTTTGACGAAAGTTGTTCTGGCATGCAACTTGGCCAACAAGTCATTCTTGTCTTGGTTGCATTTGGCATTGAGGGTTTCGCGAAGATCCACTCCGGAAGAGACTCATCTGGGTGGTACCCTTCACTTACCCAAGACAGTGGTCCTACTATCACTTCAGCTCTTAGCCTCGGTGTGATCAAGTGCTATTTGTTTTCTTTGGGGGCCTCTTTGAGGT
>BRYE01000022.1:4536802-4539302 GCA_030159115.1 Actinidia arguta var. hypoleuca
GCGAATAGACTACAGAGATGAGATGAGGAATAAGAGGCCATATCAGGATTCGAGGCGACGAACCAACGGTAGGTGTCCTCGTACACCACCTCACTGCCCAGTATTGATACTTCCCCCTCTCAACGCTCTCATCGCCCAGGTACTCACGAAAATCAAGCACGAGAAATTCGTCAAGTGGCTTGGAAAAATCAAAACTGATCCCTGAAAGAGAAATAGAAACAAGTACTGTGAGTTTCACCGAGACCATGGACATAACATCGAAGATTGTTTTCAATTGAAGGAACAGATAGCCAACCTTATCAAGAAGGGGTATCTGAGAAAGTATGTTGCAGAGCGCCTGCCTCCTGACTCACTTGGGAGAAGATATGGTGATAATAGGCCAACCGCAGGGAACATACAAGTGATTCACAGAGGGTTTGGATCAAGAGGATGCTTAAGCTCTTCTCGAAAGAGACACACCAGAAGCGCTAATGGGTGAGCAGAGGAAGAAGTTTATAACCTCTCCTCACCTGCAGCTATAGCCCACTTGCCCATTACATTTACCAATGACGACCTGAGAGGCCTACACCTCCCTCACGATGACGCCTTGGTCATCTCAACCGTCATCACCAATTTTAATATACAAAGGATATTGGTTGACAATGGGAGCTCGATAGATATTTTGTTCATCTTGGCATTTGACAAGATGAAATTTGAATTGGATAAACTCCACCCTTTCCACACCCTTCTCGTCAGATTTGGAGGAAATACCACCCATCCACTTGGATGGATCAAGTTGCCAGTAACTTTGGGAACAGAGCCTCACCAAACTACCATTTGGCAAGACTTCATTGCGGTAGATTGGCCTTCGCCCTACAACGCAATCTTGGGTCGCCTGACTTTAGGAGAAACCAGGGCCATCACCTCAACCTATCACTTGAAGATAAAATTCCCAACCCTAATGGGAATAGGCAAGGTGAAGGGCGACCAGAAAGTGGCCAGACAATGTTTTATATTGGCAATGAGAGATGAATATTATTTTAAATCAAGTAATCAATAGTCAGAATTGCTACTTTTACCTCCGCTCTAGACCTCGGCATCAACTCGGGGGACTTGCGCAGAATTTGAACAAACGTAATCGCCCGGGGTGGGACCGCTCAAAATTCCTTCAGCGTGAAAATCATATCAAGACGAATATAAGCTAAGCAAAATATAATAGCAGAGTTTTATGAAAATATATGAGGGTTAAACATTAACTATTGAACGTACCTTTTTGTAATGGGGGAGCGACCTTTATATAGATGGAGGCTGGAGATCCGTGTGAGGATAATTATGAGAGATTTTTAGGCAACCATGTTTGGGAAGTATATCCTTGAGATGCAGGAGAAATAATAGGAGAATGCCGTATGGAGAGCCGCCTGTAATCATAGGAGCCGTGATGGATACTATTTTTCTGTAGAGGCAGAATCCTCGCAGAGATAGACTTTGACCAAGCGGAAGCGCGATGAAGGACTTAGGATAAGAGAAGTTCTCGTGGAGATAGAGTTCTCTTAAAGTTGGTCTCTAATCTGGCGATGTGAATGACCTCACTCCATGGCGAGCTGGAGATGGGTCCGTCCCTGCATGCCAGGCGAAGCGATCGATTGGCGATCAAAAAGAAGGACAACCAGGAATATATTGGAGTCATGACGATATGCTCGACTTATTATAAATAGGAGGTTATTTTACCCACATCAATATGATTATAAAAACATTCTCAATTTTATTTCAAAAAGTAATGGATCACTTTCCTCACATCTGACGATTAGCACTTATCCTTTGGATCGAAGTTGGTTCGAACGCCAATAAGATTTCCAAATTCTCTTTTTTGAACTTGCTTTATACCTTTTATTTTGACTAAAAGATGCCTTTTTTAAATTTCTATCTTTCTTCCTCGCCAAAAAGATTGAAAAAAGTACCAATTTGGCATAATTTTTTTAATTTCTATTTACAACATCCTCCATCAATTTTGAATGGAGTAATTAATCATGTACCAATATTTTTATATGGGGACATTGTTTACAAATCATTTTGAATATTTTTTTTCTAGCAGAGTACGATAAATGTAATTCAAGTAAGAAAATTTGGCATGCATCAAACTCGCCCATTTATCTCTATTGCATTTTAGGAGAGGGAAATAGATTTTTTCTATCTTTCATTTTTCAATTTTTATATATTAATAAAACAATTTCTTCTTTATTTTTGTTAGGTTTGATTTGATTCTTTCAGCTTGGTATAAGTTGGTGCATGGTTTTGAAAATTACTTTTAACTGATGCCTGATACGTTTGTCTCTCTCTCTCTCTCTGGCTTGACTCTGGGGGAAATTTTGCTTGAAAGCTTTGCTTCCCACTATAGCAAAATTTTATATTTTTTCAATTTCTCTTGACAAGAGCAGTTTAAAAATTTAAAAAGCAATTATCTAATTTAGAATTTTTTTTTTACTTAAGACATAAAAAAAGATTTTTTTGGAATTGAATTTTA